>JAUIMM010003498.1:0-19697 GCA_031769625.1 Taudactylus pleione
ATACAGTTCTACACCATATTCTATACCATATACTACTATACACCACATTCTATACTATGTACCACTATACACCATATTCTATACTATGTACCACTATACAGGTCTACACCATATTCTATACTATGTACCACTATACACCATATTCTATACTATGTACCTCTATACACCATATTCTATACTGTGTTCCACTATACACCCTATTCTATACTATGTACCACAATACACCATATTCAATACTATTTACCACTATATACCATGTTCTATACTATATACCGCTATACAAAATATTTTTTACTATGTACCACTATTCTACACATTCTATAATATGTAGCAGTATGCACCATATTCTATACTATGTTCCTCTATACACCATATTCTATACTATGTACCACTATACACCATATTCTATAATATGCACCATAATACACCATATTCTATACTATGTACCTCTATACACCATATTCTATACTATGTACCACTATACACCATATTCTATACTATAAACAACTATATAGCTCTACCCCATATTCTATACTATGTACCACTATACACCATTTGTGGTGTATAGTGGTACATAGTATAAAATATGGTGTATAGCGGTATATAATATAGAATATATATATATATATATATATATATATATATAATATATGGTGCTACATAGTTTAGAATGTGTTGTATAGTGTTACATAGTATAAAATATGGTGTATAGCGGTATATAGTATAGAATATGGTATATAGTGGTAAACAGTATAGAATATGGTGTATTTGTGGTAAATAGTATCGAATATGGTGTATAGTGGTACACAGTATAGAATATGGTGTACAGAGGTACATAGTATAGAATATGGTGTATTGTGGTACATAGTATAGAATTTGGTGTAGACCTGTATAGTGGTACATAGTATAGAATCTGGTGTAGTGCAGTATAGTTGTACTTAGTATAGAATATGGTGTAGAGCTGTATTGTGGTACATAGTATAGAAAATGGTGTATAGAGGTACATAGTATAGAATATGGTGTGTATAGTGTTACATAGTTTAGAATACGATGTATAGTGGTACATTTTATAGAATATGGTGTATTGTGATACATAGTATAGAATATGGTGTATAGTGGTACATAGCATATAATATATGGTGTATAGAGTTACATAGTATAGAATATGGTGTATAGTGGAACATATTATAGAATGTGGTGTATAGTGGTACATAGTATAGAATTTGGTGTAGAGCTATATAGTGGTACATAGTATAGAATATGGTATATAGAGGAACATAGTATAGAATGTGGTGTAGAGATGTATAGTGGTACATAGTATAGAATATATTGTATTGTGGTACATAGTATAGAATATGGTGTATAGTCGTACATAGTATAGAATATGGTGTATAGAGGTACATAGTATAGAATATGGTGTATAGTGGTACATAGTATAGAATATGGTGTATAATGCTACATAGTATAGAATGTGGTGTATAGTGGTACATAGTATAAATTATGGTGTATAGAGGTACATAGTATAGAATATAGTGTATAGTGGTACATAGTCTAGAATGTGGTGTATACTGGTACATAGAATATGGTGTATAGTGGTACATAGTATAGAATGTGGTGTAGAGCTGTATAGTGGTACATAGTATAGAATATGCTATATAGTGGTACATAGTATAGAATGTGGTGTAGAGCTGTATAATGGTATATAGTATAGAATGTGGTGTATAGTGGTACATATTATAGAATGTGATATAGAGCTGTATAATGGTACATAGTATAGAATGTGGTGTATAGTGGTACATAGTATAGAATATGGTGTATTGAGGTACATAGTATAGAATATGGTGTATAGTGGTACATAGTCTAGAATGTTGTGTATAGTGGTACATAGTATAGAATATGGTGTACAGTGGTACATAGTATAGAATGTGGTGTAGAGCTGTATAGTGGTACATAGTATAGAGTATTGTGTAGAGCTGTATAGTGGTACATAGTATAGAATGTGGTGTATAGTGTTACATTTTATAGAATATGGTGTATAGTTGTACATAGTATAGAATGTAGTGTATAGTAGTATATAGTATAGAATATGGTGTAGAGCTGTATAGTGGTACATAGTATAGAATGTGGTGTAGAGTTGTATAATGGTACATAGTATAGAAATTGGTGTATAGTGTTAAATTTTATAGAATATGGTGTATAGTGGTACATAGTATAGAATAGGGTGTATAGTGGTATATAGTATAGAATATGGTGTAGAGCTGTATAGTGGTTCAAAGTATAGAAAATGGTGTATAGTGGTACATAGTATATAATATGGGGTAGAGCTATATAGTTGTTTATAGTATATAATATGGTGTATAGTGGTACATAGTATAGATTATGGTGTATAGAGGTACATACTATAGAATATGGTGTATTGTGGTGCATAGTATAGAATATGGTGTACAGTGGTACATAGTATAGATTATGGTGTATAGAGGAACATAGTATAGAATATGGTGTAGACCTGTATAGTGGTACATATTATAGAATATGGTGTAGTGCTGTATAGTGGTACATAGTATAGAATATGGTGTAGAGCTGTATTGTGCTACATAGCATAGAATATGGTGTATAGTGGTACATAGTATAGAAAATGGTGTATAGAGGTACATAGTATAGAATATGGTGTGTATAGTGGTACATAGTATAGAATACGGTGCATAGTGGTACATAGTATAGAATATGGTGTATTGTGATACATAGTATAGAATATGGTGTATAGTGGTACATAGTATAGAATATGGTGTATAGAGGTACATAGTATAGAATGTGGTGTATAGTGGTACATAGTATAGAATATGGTGAAAAGTGGTACATAGTATAGAATATGGTGTATAGTGGTACATAGTAAAGATTATGGTGTAGAGCTGTATAGTGGTACATAGTACAGAATATGGTGTAGAGCAGTATAGTGGTACATTTTTTAGAATATAGTGTAGAGCTGTTTTGTGGTACATAGTATAGAATATGGTGTATAGTGGTACAAAGAACAGAATATGGTGTATAGAGGTAAATATTATAGAATATGGTGTATTGTGGTACATAGTATAGAATATGGTGTATAGTGGTACATAGTATAGAATATGGTGTATAGAGGTACATAGTATAGAATATGGTATATAGTGCTACATAGTATAGAATGTGTTGTATAGTGGTACATAGTATAAAATATGGTGTATAGCGGTATATAGTATAGAATATGATATATAGTGGTACACAGTATAGAATATGGTGTATAGAGGTACATAGTATAGAATAAGGTGTATAGTGGTACATAGTATAGAATTTGGTGTAGACCTGTATAGTGGTACATAGTATAGAATATGGTGTAGAGCTGTATTGTGGTACATAGTATAGAATATGGTGCAGAGCTGTATTGTGCTACATAGCATAGAATATGGTGTATAGTGGTACATAGTGTAGAAAAAGGTGTATAGATGTACATAGTATAGAATATGGTGTGTATAGTGGTACATAGTAAAGAATATGGTGTATTGTGATACATAGTATAGAATATGGTGTATAGTGGTATATAGCTAGAATGTGGTGTATAGTGGTACACAGTATAGAATATGGTGTATAGAGGTACATAGTATAGAATATGGTGTATAGTGGTACATAGTATAGAATTTGGTGTAGACCTGTAAAGTGGTACATAGTATAGAATATGGTGTAGAGCTGTATTGTGGTACATAGTATAGAATATGGTGTAGAGCTGTATTGTGCTACATAGCATAGAATATGGTGTATAGTGGTACTTAGTGTAGAAAATTGTGTATAGAGGTACATAGTATAGAATATGGTGTGTATAGTGGTACATAGTATAGAATATGGTGTATTGTGATACATAGTATAGAATATGGTGGATAGTGGTACATAGCTAGAATGTGGTGTATAGTGGTACATAGTATAGAATATGGTGTACAGTGGTACATAGTATATAATGTGGTGTAGAGCTGTATAATTGGACATAGTATAGAATGTGGTGTAGAGTGTTACATTTAATAGAATATGGTGTATAGTGGTACATAGTATAGAATGTGGTGTATAGTAGTTAACAGTATATAATATGGTGTAGAGCTGTATAGTGGTACATAGTATAGAATATGGTGTAGAGGTGAATAGTTTTACATAGTATAGAATATGGTGTATAGTGGTATATAGTATAGAATATGGTGTAGAGCTGTATAGTGGTTCATAGTATAGAAAATGGTGTATAGTAGTACATAGTATAGAATATGGTGTATAGTGCTACATAGTATAGAATGTGGTGTATAGTTGTACATAGTATAAATTATGGTGTATAGAGGTACCTAGTATAGAATATGGGGTGAGCTGTATAGTTGTTTTGTAGTATAGAATATGGTTTATAGTGGTATATAGTATAGAATATGGTGTATAGTGGTACATAGTATAGAATGTGGTGTAGAGCTGTATAGTGGTACATAGTATAGAATGTGGTGTATAGTGCTACATAGAATAGAATATGCTGTATAGTGGTACATAGTATAGCATGTGGTGTATAGTAGTAGATAGTATAGACTATGGTGTAGAGCTGTATAGTGGAACACAATATAGAAAGTGGAATAGACCTGTAAAGTGGTATATAGTATAGAATATGGTGTATAGTGATATATAGTATAGAATATGGTGTAGAGATATATAGTGGTTCATAGTATAGAATATGGTGTATAGTGGTACACAGTTTAGAAAATGGGGTAGAGCTGTATAGTTGTATATAGTATAGAATATGGTGTATAGTGGTATATAGTATAGAATATGGTGTATAGAGGTACATAGTATAAAATATGGTGTATAGAGGTACATAGTATAGAATGTGGTGTATAGTGGTACATAGTATAGAATATGGTGAAAAGTGGTACATAGTATAGAATATGGTGTATAGTGGTACATAGTAAAGATTATGGTGTAGAGCTGTATAGTGGTACATAGTACAGAATATGGAGTAGAGGAGTATAGTGGTACATAGTTTAGAATACGGTGTAGAGCTATTTTGTGGTACATAGTATAGAATATGGTGTATAGTGGTACAAAGTACAGAATATGGTGTATAGAGGTAAATATTATAGAATATGGTGTATTGTGGTACATAGTATAGAATATGGTGTATAGTGGTACATAGTATAGAATATGGTGTATAGAGGTACCTAGTATAGAATATGGTGTATAGTGCTACATAGTATAGAATGTGTTGTATAGTGGTACATAGTATAAAATATGGTGTATAGCGGTATATAGTATAGAATATGGTATATAGTGGTACACAGTATATAATATGGTGTATAGAGGTACATAGTATAGAATATGGTGTATAGTGGTACATAGTATAGAATTTGGTGTAGACCTGTATAGTGGTACATAGTATAGAATATGGTGTAGAGCTGTATTGTGGTACATGGTATAGAATATGGTGTAGAGCTGTATTGTGCTACATAGCAAAGAATATGGTGTACAGTGGTACATAGTATAGAATATGCTGTGTATAGTGGTACATAGTAAAGAATATGGTGTATAGTGGTACATAGTATAGAATATGGTTTATTGTGATATATAGTATAGAATATGGTGTATAGTGGTACATAGTATAGAATATGGTGTATAGTGGTACATAGTATAGAATGTGGTGTATAGTGGTACATAGTATAGAATTTGGTGTAGAGCTAAATAGTGGTACATAGTATAGAATATGGTGTATAGAGGAACATAGTATAGAATGTGGTGTAAAGATGTATAGTGGTACATAGTATAGAATATGGTGTATTGTGGTACATAGTATAGAATATGGTGTATAGTGGTACATAGTATAGAATATGGTGTATAGAGGTACATAGTATAGAATATGGTGTATAGTGCTACATATTTTAGAATGTGTTGTATAGTGGTACATAGTATAAAATATGGTGTACAGCGGAATATAGTATAGAATATGGTATATAGTTGTAAATAGTATAGAATATGGTGTATTGTTGTACATAGTATAGAATATGGTGTATAGTGGTACACAGTATAGAATATGGTGTATAGATGTACATAGTATAGAATATGGTGTATAGTGCTACATAGTATAGAATGTGGTGTATAGAGGTACATAGTATAAATTATGGTGTATAGAAGTACATAGTATAGAATATGGTGTATAGTGGTACATAGTCTAGAATGTGGGGTATAATGGTACATAGAATATAGTGTATAGTGGTGCATAGTATAGAATGTGGTGTAGAGCTGTATAGTTGTACATAGTATAGAATATGGTTTATAGTGGTACATATTATAGAATGTGGTGTAGAGCTGTATAATGGTACATAGTATAGAATGTGGTGTATAGTGGTACATAGTATAGAATGTGATTTAGAGCTGTATAATGGTACATAGTATAGAATGTGGTGAATAGTGGTACTTAGTATAGAATATGGTGTATAGTGGTACATAGCCTAGAATGTGGTGTATAGTGGTACATAGTATAGAATATGGTATACAGTGGTACATAGTATATAATGTGGTGTAGAGCTGTCTAATGGTACATAGTATAGAATGTGGTGTATAGTGTTACATTTAATAGAATATGGTGTATAGTGGTACATAGTATAAAATGTGTTGTATAGTAGTATATAGTATAGAATATGGTATAGAGCTGTATAGTGGTACATTGTATAGAATGTGGTATACAGCTGTTTAGTGGTACATAGTATAGAATATGGTGTAGAGGTGAATAGTGGTACATAGTATAGAATATGGTGTATAGTGGTATATAGTATAGAATATGGTGAATAGAGGTACATAGTATAGAATATGGTGTATAGTGGTACATAGTTTAGAATGTGGTGTATAGTGGTACATAGTATAGAATATGGTGTATAGAGGAACATAGTGTAGAATTTGGTGTAGAGATGTATAGTGGTACATAGTATAGAATATGGTGTATTGTGGTACATAGTATAGAATTTGGTGTATAGTAGTACATAGTATAGAATATTGTGTATTGAGGTACATTGTATAGAATATGGTTTATAGTGCTACATAGCATATAATGTGTTGTATAGTGGTACATAGTATAAAATATGGTGTATAGCGGAATAAAGTATAGAATATGGTATATAGTTGTAAATAGTATAGAATATGGTGTGTTGTTGTACATAGTATAGAATATGGTGTATAGTGGCACACAGTATAGAATATGGTGTATAGATGTACATAGTACAGAATATGGTGTATAGTGCTACATAGTATAGAATGTGGTGTATAGTGGTACATAGTATAAATTATGGTGTATAGAGGTACATAGAATAGAATATGGTGTATAGTGGTACATAGTCTAGAATGTGGGGTATAGTGGTACATAGAATATGGTGTATAGTGGTACATAGTATAGAATGTGGTGTAGAGCTGTATAGTGGTACATAGTATAGAATATGGTGTATAGTGGTACATATTATAGAATGTGGTGTAGAGCTGTATAATGGTACATAGTATAGAATGTGGTGTATAGTGGTACATAGTATAGAATGTGATTTAGAGCTGTATAATGGTAAATAGTATAGAATGTGGTGTATAGTGGTACATAGTATAGAATATGGTGTATAGAGGTACATAGTATAGAATATGGTGTATAGTGGTACATAGCCTAGAATGTGGTGTATAGTGATACATAGTATAGAATATGGTGTGCAGTGGTACATAGTATATAATGTGGTGTAGAGCTGTCTAATGGTACATAGTATAGAATGTGGTGTATAGTGTTACATTTAATAGAATATGGTGTATAGTGGTACATAGTATATAATGTGTTGTATAGTATTATATAGTATAGAACATGGTGTAGAGCTGTATAGTGGTACATAGTATAGAATGTGGTATACAGCTGTATAGTGGTACATAGTATAGAATATGGTGTAGAGGTGAATAGTGGTACATAGTATAGAATATGGTGTATAGTGGTATATAGTATAGAATATGGTGTAGAGCTGTATAGTGGTTCATAGTATAGAAAATGGTGTATAGTAGTACATAGTAAAGAATATGGTGTATAGTGCTACATAGTATAGAATGTGGTGTATAGTGGTACATAGTAAAAATTATGGTGTTTAGAGGTACATAGTATAGAATATGGGGTGAGCTGTATAGTTGTTTATAGTATAGAATATGGTTTATAGTGGTACATAGTTTAGAAAATGGTGTATAGTGGTATATAGTATAGGAAATGGTGTATAGAGGTACATAGTATAGAATATGGTGTATAGATGTACATAGTATAGAATATGGTGTATAGTGGTATATAGTCTAGAATATGGTGTATAGTGGTACATAGTATAGAATGTGGTGTAGAGCTGTATAGTGGTACATAGAATAGAATATGGTGTAGAGCTGTATAGTGGTACATAGTATACAATAGGGTGTATAGTGGTATATAGTATAGAATATGGTGAATAGCTGTACAGTGCTGCATAGTATAGAGTATTGTGTATACTGCTACATAGTATAGAATATGGTGTATAGTGGTATATAGTACAGAATGTGGTGTAGAGCTGTATAGTGGTACATAGTATAGAATATGGTGAATAGTGGTACATAGTATAGAATTTGGTGTAGACCTGTAAAGTGGTACATAGTATAGAATATTATGTAGTGCTGTATAATGGTAAATAGTATAGAATATGGTGTAGAGCTGTATTGTGTTACATAGCATAGTATATGGTGTATAGTGGTACATAGTAAAGAAAATGGTGTATAGCGGTACATAGTATAGAATATGGTGTGTATTGTGGTACATAGTATAGAATATGGTGTATAGTGGTACACAGTATAGAATATGGTGTATTGTGATACATAGTATAGAATATGGTGTATAGTGGTACATAGTATAGAATATGGTGTATAGAGGTACATAGTATAGAATATGGTGTATAGTGGTAAATAGTATAGAATGTGGTGTATAGTGGTACATAGTATAGAATTTGGTGAAGAGCTATATAGTGGTACATAGTATAGAATATGGTGTATAGAGGAACATAGTATAGAATGTGGTGTAGAAATGAATAGTGGTGCACAGTATAGAATATGGTGTATAGTGGTATACAGTATAGAATATGGTGTATAGAGGTACATAGTATAGAATATGGTGTATAGATGTACATAGTATAGAATATGGAATATAGTGGTACATAGTCTAGAATATTGTGTATAGTGCTACATAGTATAGAAAATGGTGTATAGTGGTAAATAGTACAGAAAGTGATGTAGAACTGTATAGTGGTTAATAGTATAGAATATGTTGAATAGTGGTACATAGTATAGAAAATGGTGTAGACCTGTATAGTGGTACATAGTATAGAATATGGTGTAGAGCTGTATTGTGCTACATAGCATAGAATATGGTGTATAGTGGTACATAGTATAGAAAATGGTGTATAGAGGTAAATAGTATAGAATATGGTGTGTATAGTGGTACATAGTATAGAATATGGTGTATAGTGGTAAATAGTATAGAATATGGTGTATAGAGGAACATAGTATAGAATGTGGTGTAGAGATGTATAGTGGAACATAGTATAGATTATGGTGTATTGTGGTACATAGTATAGAATATGGTGTATAGTCGTACATAGTATAGAATATGGTGTATAGAAGTACATAGTATAGAATATGGTGTATAGTGGTACATAGTCTAGAATGTGGGGTATAATGGTACATAGAATATGGTGTATAGTGGTACATAGTATAGAATGGGGTGTAGAGCTGTATAGTTGTACATAGTATAGAATATGGTGTATAGTGGTACATATTATAGAATGTGGTGTAGAGCTGTATAATGGTACATAGTATAGAATGTGGTGTATAGTGGTACATAGTATAGAATGTGATTTAGAGCTGTAAAATGGTACATAGTATAGAATGTGGTGAATAGTGGTACTTAGTATAGAATATGGTGTATAGTGGTACATAGCCTAGAATGTGGTGTATAGTGGTACATAGTATAGAATATGGTATACAGTGGTACATAGTATATAATGTGGTGTAGAGCTGTATAATGGTACATAGTATAGAATGTGGTGTATAGTGTTACATTTAATAGAATATGGTGTATAGTGGTACATAGTATAAAATGTGTTGTATAGTAGTATATAGTATAGAATATGGTATAGAGCTGTATAGTGGTACATAGTATAGAATGTAGTATACAGCTGTATAGTGGTACATAGTATAGAATATGGTGTAGAGGTGAATAGTGGTACATAGTATAGAATATGGTGTATAGTGGTATATAGTATAGAATATGGTGAATAGAGGTACATAGTATAGAATTTCACTGTACACCATATTCTATGCTATGTACCACTATACACCACATTCTAGACTATGTACCACTATACACCATATTCTATACTATGTACCACAATACACCATATTCTATACTATGTACCACTATACACCACATTGTATACTATGTACCATTATACAGCTCTAAATCACATTCCATACTATGTACCACTATACACCACATTCTATACTATGTACTATTATACAGCTCTACACCACATTCTATACTATGTACCACTATATTCCATATTCTATACTATGTACCTCTATACACCATATTCTATACTGTGTACCACTATACACCATATTCTATACTATGTACTACAATAAACCATATTCTATACTATTTACCTCTATATACCATATTCTATACTATGTACCGCTATACACCATATTTTATACTATGTACCACTATACAACACATTCTATACTATGTAGCACTATACACCATATTCTATACTATGTACCACTATACACCATATTCTATACTATGTACCAATATACATCTCTACACCACATTGTATACTACGTTCCTCTATACACAATATTCTATACTATGTACCACTATATACCTCTACACCAAATTATATACTATGTACCACTATACACCATATTCTATACTATGTACCACTATACACCATATTTTATACTATGTACCTCTATACACCATATTCTATACTATATACCACTATACACCATATTCTATACTATATACAACTATACAGCTCTACCCCATTTTCTAAACTGTGTACCACTATACACCATATTCTATACTATGAACCACTATACAGCTCTACACCATATTCTATACTATATATCACTATACACCATATTCTATACTATGTACCACTTGACAGGTCTATTCCACTTTCTATATTGTGTACCACTATACAGCTCTACACCATATTCTATACTACATACTACTATACACCACATGCTATACTATGTACCACTATACAGCTCTACACCACATTCTATACTATGTACCACTATACACCATATTCTATACTATGTACCACTATAAACCATATTCTATACTATAAACAACTATACAGCTCACCCCATATTCTATATTATATACCTCTATACACCATAATTTATACTATGTACCACTATACAACACATTCTATACTATGTAGCACTATATACCATATTCTATACTATGTACCTCTATACACCATATTCTATACTATGTACCACTATACACCATATTCTATACTATGTACCACAATACACCATATTCTATAATATTTACCTCTATACACCATATTCTGTACTTTGTACCACTATACACCATATTCTATACTATGTACCACAAAACAGCTCTACACCATATTCTAAACTATGTACCATTATACTGCTGTACACCATATTCTGTACTATGTACCACTATACAGCTCTACACCATAATCTTTACTATGTACCACTATACACAATATTCTATACTATGTACCACTTTTCACCATATTCTATACTATGTACCACTATACACCACATTCTATACTATGTACCTCTATACACCATATTTTATACTATGTACCTCTATACACCATATTCTATACTATATACCACTATACACCATATTCTATACTATATACAACTATTCAGCTCTACCCCATTTTCTAAACTGTATACCACTATACACCATATTCTATACTATGAACCTCTATACAGATCTACACCATATTCTATACTATATATCACTATACACCATATTCTATACTATGTACCACTTTACAGGTCTATTCCACTTTCTATATTGTGTACCACTATACAGCTCTACACCATATTCTATACTATATACTTCTATACACCACATGCTATACTATGGACCACTATACAGCTCTACACCACATTCTATACTATGTACCACTATACACCATATTCTAGACTATGTACCACTATAAACCATATTCTATACTATAAACAACTATACAGCTCACACCATATTCTAAATTATGTACCTCTATACACTATAATTTATACTATGTACCACTATACACCACATTCTATACTATGTAGCATTATACACCATATTCTATACTATGTACTGCTATACAACATTTTCTATACTATGAACCACTATACAGCTCTACACCATATTCTATACTATATACCACTATACACCATATTCTATACTATGTACCACTATTCCCCTCTACACCATATTCTATACTATGTACAACTATACAGCTCTACACCATATTATATACTATATACTACTATACACCACATTCTATACTATGTTCCATTATACAGCTCTACACCACATTATATACTATGTACCACTGTACTCCATATTCTATACTATGTACCACTATACACCACATTCTAGCTATGTACCACTATACACCATATTCTATACTATGTACCACTATACACCACATTCTATACTATGTACCATTATACAGCTCTAAATCACATTATATACTATGTACCACTATACACCACATTCTATACTATGTACCATTATACAGCTCTACACCACATTCTATAATATGTACCACTATACACCATATTCTATACTATGTACAACGATACAGCTCTACACCACATTCTATACTATGTACCACTATATATCATATTCTATGTACCACTATACCCCACATTCTAGACTATGTACCACTATTCACCATATTCTATACTATGTACCTCTATACACCATAATTTATACTATGTACCACTATACACCACATTCTATACTATGTAGCACTATACACCATATTCTATACTTTGTACATCTATACACCATATTCTATACTGTGTACCACTATACACCATATTCTATACTATGTACAACAATACACCATATTCTATACTATTTACAACTATATAACATATTCTATACTATATTCCGCTATACACCATATTTTATACTAGGTGCCACTATACAACACATTCTATACTATGTAGCACTATACACCATATTCTATACTATGTACCTCTATACACCATATTCTATACTATGTACCAGTATACATCTCTACACCACATTCTATACTATGTTCCTCTATACACCATATTCTATACTATGTACCAATATATAGCTCTACACCAAATACTATACTATGTACCGCTATACACCACATTCTATACTTTGTACCACTATACACCATATTCTATACTATGTACCTCTATACACCATATTCTATACTATGTACCACTATACACCATATTCTATACTATGTATCACAATACACCATATTCTATACTATGTACCACTATACACCATATTCTATACTATGTACCACTATACACACCATATTCTATACTATGTACCTCTATACACCATTTTCTATACTATTTACCAATATACCATATTGCTTACTATATTCCGCTTTACACCAAATTTTATACTATGTACCACTATACAACACATTCTATACTATGTAGCACTATACACCATATTCTATACTATGTACCTCTATACACCATATTCTATACTATGTACGACTATAAACCATATTATATACTATGTACCACAATACACCATATTCTATACTATGTACCACTATACATCTCTACACCACATTATATACTATGTTCCTCTCTACACCATATTCTATACTATGTACCACTATACAGCTCTACACCATATTCTATACTATATACTACTATACACCACATGCTATACTATTTACCACTATACAGCATATTCTATACTATGTAGCCCTATACACCACATTCTATACTATGTACCACTATACAGCTCTACACCACATTCTATACTATGTACCACTACACACCATATTCTATACTATGTACCACTATAAACCATATTCTTTACTATAAACAACTATACAGCTCACCCCATATTCTATACTATGTACCTCTATACACCATAATTTATACTATGTACCACTATACAGCTCTACACCACATTCTATACTATGTACCACTATACATCATATTCTATACAATGTACCACTGTTCACCTCTACACCATATTCTATACTATGTACCACTATACAGCTCTACTCCATATGCTATACTATATACTACTATACACCACATTCTATACTATGTACCACTATACACCATTTTCTATTAAATGTAACACTATACACCACATTCTATACTATGTACCATTATACAGCTCTACACCAAATAATATACTATGTACCACTATACACCATAATTTATAATATGTACCACTATACACCACATTCTATACTATGTAGCACTATACACCATATTCTATACTATGCACATCTATACACCATATTCTATACTGTGTTACACTATACACAATATTCTATACTATGTACAACAATACACCATACTCTATACTATTTACAACTATATGCCATATTCTATACTATGTACCACAATACACCATATTCTATACTTTGCACCACTATACATCTCTACACCACATTCTATATTATGTTCCTCTATACACCATATTCTATACTATGTACCTCTATATAGCTCTACAACATATTCTATACTATGTACCACTATACACCACATTCTATACTATGTACCACTATACACCATATTCTATACTATGTACCTCTATACACCATATTCTATACTATGTACCACTATACACAATATTCTATACTATGTATCACAATACACCATATTCTATACTATGTACCACTATACACCATATTCTATACTATGTACCACTATACACACCATATTCTATTCTATGTACCTCTATACACCATTTTCTATACTATTTACCTCTATATACCATATTCTATACTATATTCCGCTATACACCATATTTTATAATATGTACCACTATACAACACATTCTATACTATGTAGCACTATACACCATATTCTACACTATGTACCTCTATACACCATATTCTATACTATGTACGACTATACACCATATTCTATACTATGTACCACAATACACCATATTCTATAATATGTACCACTATACATCTCTACACCACATTCTATACTATGTTCCTCTATACACCTTATTCTATACTATGTACCACTATATAGCTCTACACCACATTCTATACTGTGTACCTCTATACACCATATTCTATACTATGTACCACTATACACCATATTCTATACTATGTATCACAATACACCATATTCTATACTATGTACCACTATACACCATATTCTATACTATGTACCACTATACACACCATATTCTATACTATGTACCTCTATACACCATTTTCTGTACTATGTACCACTGTACACCATATTCTATGCAATGTAGCACAATACAGCTCTATACCATATTCTATACTATGTACCACAATACAGCTCTACATCATATTCTATACTATGTACCACTATACAGGTCTACACCAAATTCTATACTATGTACCACTATACACCATATTCTATACAATGTACCACAATACACCATATTCTATACTATATACCACTATACATCTCTACACCAAATTCTATACTATGTACCACTATACACCACATTCTATACTATGTTCCACTATACACCATATTCTATACTTTTTATCTCTATACACCATATTCTATACCATGTACCACTGTACACCATATTCTATACTATGTATAACAATACACCATATTCTATACTATGTACCACTATACACCGTATCTCTACTATGAACCACTATACACACCATATTCTATACTATGTACCTCTATACAACATATTCTATAATATGTACCACTATACACCATATTCTATGCTGTGTAGCACAATACAGCTCTACACCATATTCTATACTATGTACCGCTATACAGCACTACACTATATTCTATAATATTTACCACTATACACCATATTCTATACTATGTACCACTATACACCATATTCTATACTATGAATAACTATACAGCTCTACACAACATTCTATACAATGTACCACAATACACCATATACTATGTACCACTATACACCATATTCTATACTATGTACCACTATACACCATATTCTTTACTATGTACCTCTATACACCATATTCTATACTATGTACCACTATACACCATATTCTATACTATATAACACTATACAGCTCTACCCCATATTCTATACCATGTACCACTATACAACTTATTCTATACTATGTGCTATACACCATATTCTATACTATGTACCACTAAACACCATATTCTATACTATGTACCACTAAACAGCTCTACATCATATTCTATATTATATACCACTGTTCACCATATTCTATACTATGTACCACTTTACACCACATTATATACTATGTACCACTATACACCATATTCTATACTATGTAGCACTATACACCATACTCTATACTATGTACCACTATACAGCTCTACACCACATTCTGTACTATATACCACTATACACCATATTCTATAATATGTACCACTATACATCTCTACACCATATTATATGCTATGTATCACTATACACAATACTCTATACTATGCACCACTGTACAGCTATACACTATATTCTATACTATAAACCACTATACACACTGTTGTATACTATGTACCACTATACAGCTCTACACCATATTCTATACTATGTACCACTATACAGCTGTACACCACATTCTATATTTTGTACCACTATACACCATATTCTAGACTATGTACCACTATACACCATATTTTATACTATGTACATCTATACACCATATTTTATACTACGTACCTCTGTACACCATATTCTATACTTTATATCACTATACACCATATTCTATACTATGTACCACTATAAACCATATTCTATACTATAAACAACTATATATCTCACCCCATATTCTATACTATGTACTACTATACACCACATTCTATACTATGTACCACTATACACCATATTCTATAAAATGTAACACTATACACCTCATTCTATATTATATACCACTATACAGCTCTACACCACATTCTATACTATGAACCACTGCACACCATATTCTATACTATGTACCTCTATACACCACATTCAAGACTACGTACCACTATACATCATATTCTATACTATGTACCACTATACAGCTCTACACCACATTCTATACTTTGTACCACTATACACCATATTCTATGTACCACTATACTCCACATTCTAGACTATGTACCACTATACACCATATTCTATACTATGTACCTCAATACACCATAATTTATACTATGTACCACTATAGACCACATTCTATACTATGTACCACTATACACCATATTCTATACTATGTACCTCTATACACCATATTCTATACTGTGTACCACTATACACCATATTCTATACTATGTACCACAATACACCATATTCTATACTATTTACCACTATATACCATATTCTATACTATTTACCGCTATACACCATATTTTATTCTATGTACCACTATACAATACATTCTATACTATGTAGCACTATACACCATATTCTATACTTTGTACCTCTATACACCATATTCTATACTATGTACCACTATACACCATATTCTATACAATGTACCACAATACACCATATTCTATACTATGTACCACTATACATCTCTACACCACATTCTATACTATGTCCCTCTATACACCATATTCTATACTATGTACCAATATATAGCTCTACACCAAATTCTATCCTTTTTCACTATACACCACATTCTATACTATGTTCCACTATACACCATATTCTATACTTTGTATCTCTATACACCATATTCTATACTATGTACCACTGTACACCATATTCTATACTATGTATCACAATACACCATATTCTATACTATGTACCACTATACACCGTATTCTATAATATGAACCACAATACACACCATATTCTATACTATGTACCTCTATACACCATTTTCTATGCTATGTACCACTATACACCATATTCTATGCTGTGTAGCACAATACAGCTCTACACCATATTCTATACTATGTACCACTATACAGCACTACACCATATTCTATACTATGTACCACTATACACCATATTCTATACTATGTACCACTATACACTATATTCTATACTATGTACCACTATACACCACATTCTATACTATGTACCATTGTACAGCTTTATACCACATTCTATACTATATACCACTATACACAACACTCTATACTATGTTCCACTATACAGCTCTACACCACATTCTATACTATGTTCCTCTATACACCACATTCTATACTATGTACCACTATACAGCTCTACACCACATTCTATACAATGTACCATAATACACCAAATTCTATACTATGTACCACTATACATCTCTACACCACATTCTATACTATGTTTCTCTATACACCAAATTCTATACTATGTACCTCTATACACCATATTCTATACTATGTACCACTATACACCATATTCTATACTATGTATCACAATACACCATATTCTATACTATGTACCACTATACACCATATTCTATACTATGTACCACTAAACACACCATATTCTATACTATGTACCTCTATACACCATATTCTATACTATGTACCACTATACACCACATTCTATGCTATGTACCACTATACACCATATTCTAAACTATGTACCACAATACACCATATTCTATACTATGTACCACTATACACCACATTCTATGCTATGTACCACTATACACCATATTCTATACTGTGTTCCACTATACACCATATTCTATACTATGTACCACTACACAGTTCTATACCAAATTCAATACTATGTACCATTATACAGCTCTACACCACATTCTATACTATGTACCACTATACATCATATTCTATTCTATGTACCACTATACAGCTCTACATCACATTCTATACTATGTACCACTATCCACTATACACCATATTCAAGACTATGTAATACTATACACCATATTCTAGACTATGTACCTCTATACGCCATATTCTATACTATGTACCTCTATACACCATATTATATACTATGTACCACTATACACCACATTCTATACTATGTACCACTATACACCATATTCTATACTATGTACCACTATACACCACATTCTATACTATGTACCATTATTACGCTTTACACCACAATATATACTATGTACCACTATACAACATATTCTATACTATTTACCACTATAAAGCTCTACACCACATTCTATACTATGTACCACTATACACCATATTCTATACTATGTACAACTATACACCACATTCTATACTATGTACCATTATACAGCTTTACACCACAATCTATACTATGTACCACTATAAAACATATTCTATACTATTTACCACTATACAGCTCTACACCACATTCTATAATATGTACCTCTGTACACTATATTCTATACTATATACCACTATACACCACATTCTATACTATGTAGCACTATACACCATATTCTATACTTTGTACATCTATACACCATATTCTATACTGTGTACCACTATAC
>JAUIMM010003499.1:0-95090 GCA_031769625.1 Taudactylus pleione
CTCTACACCATATTCTATGCTATGTATCACTTTACACAATATTATATACTATGTACCACTATTAAGCTCTACACCATATTCTATACTATATACCACTTTACAGCATATTCAATACTATGTACCACTATACAGCTCTACACCACATTCTATACTATGTGCCACTATACAGCTCTACACCATATTCTATACTATGTACCACTATAAACCATATTCTATGTACCAATATATACCACATTCTATACTATGTACCACTATACACCTCTATACCACATTCTAGATTATGTACCACTATACACCATATTCTACACTATGTACCACTATACACCATATTCTATTCTATGTTCCTCTATACACCATATTCTATACTATGTACCTCTATACACCATATTCTATACTATGTACCACTATACACCACATTCTATACTATGTAGCAATATTCATCATATTCTATACTATGTACCACTATACAGCTCTACACCACATTCTATACTATATACCACTATACACCATATTCTGCAATATGTACCACTATACAGCTCTACACCACATTCTATACTATATAACACTATACACCATATTCTATACTATGTGGCACTATACACCATATTCTATACTATGTACCACTATACAGCTCTACACCATATTCTATGCTATGTATCACTATACACAATATTATATACTATGTACCACTATAAAGCTCTACACCATATTCTATACTATATACCACTATACAGCATATTCTATACTATGTACCACTATACAGCTCTACACCACATTCTATACTATGTGCAACTATACAGCTCTACACCATATTCTATACTATGTACCACTATACAACATATTCTATGTACCATTTTACACCACATTCTATACTTTGTACCTCTATACACCATATTCTATACTATGTACCACTATACACCTCTATACCACATTCTAGATTATGTACCACTATACACCATATTCTACACTATGTACCACTATACACTATATTCTATACTATGTACCACTATACAACATATTCTATACTATATACCACTATACATGGCTACTCCATATTCTATACCATGTACCACTATACAGCATATTCTATACTATGTACTATACACTATATTCAATACTATGTACCACTATCCAGCTGTACACCACATTCTATACTATGTACCACTATACAGCTCTACACCATATTCTATACTATGTACCACTATACACCACATTCTATACTATGTACCATTATACAGCTTTATACCACATTCTAAAATATGTACCACTATACACCACATTCTATACTATATACCACTATACAACTCTACACAACATTCTATACTATGTTCCTCTATATGCCATATTCTATATTATGTACCACTTTACAGTTGTACACCAAATTCTATACTTTGTACCACTATAAACCACATTCTATACTATGTACCACTATACACCATATTCTATACGGTGTACCTCTATACACCATATTCTATACTATGTACCACTATACACCACATTCTATATTATGTACCACTATAGAGCTCTACACCACATTCTATACTATGTACCACTATACACCATATTCTATACTATGTACCACTATACAGCTCAACACTACATTCTATACTATGTACCACTATACACCATATTCAAGACTATGTACCCCTATACACCGTATTCTATACTATGTACCTCTATACACCATATTCTATACTATGTACCTCAATACACCATATTCTATACTATGTACCAATCACTATACACCACATTCTTTACTATGTACAGCCATACACCATATTCAATACTTTGTACCTCTATACACTATATTCTATACTATGTACCACTATACAGCTCTAAACCACATTCTATACTATGTACCACTATACACCATATTCTAAACTATATATCTGTATACACCATATTCTATACTATGTACCACTATTCAGCTCTACACCACATTCAATACTATGTAGCACTATACAGCTCTACACCACATTCTATACTATGTACCACTATACACCATATTCTATACTATGTACCACTATACACCACGTTCTATACAATGTACCATTATACAGCTTTATACCACATTCTATAATATGTACCACTACACCACATTCTATACTATATACAACTATACAGCTCTACACGACACTCTATATTATGTTCCTCTATACGCCATATTCTATATTATGTACCACTATACAGCTCTACACCAAATTCTATACTATGTACCACTATAAACCACATTCTATACTATGTACCACTACACACCATATTCTATACTGTGTACCTCTAT
Organism: Taudactylus pleione; assembly: GCA_031769625.1. Taxonomy (NCBI): domain Eukaryota; kingdom Metazoa; phylum Chordata; class Amphibia; order Anura; family Myobatrachidae; genus Taudactylus; species Taudactylus pleione. The sequence continues at coordinate 2,282 of JAUIMM010003499.1, forward strand.
ACACCATATTCTATACTATGTACCACTATACACCATATTCTAAACTATGTACCACTATCCAGCTGTACACCACATTCTATACTATGTACCAATATACAGCTCTACACCATATTCTATACTATGTACTACTTTACACTACATTCTATACTATGTACCACTATACAGTACTACTCCATATACCACTATACACCACATTATATACTATGTACCAATATACACCATATTCTATACTATGTACCTCTATACACCATATTCTATACTATGTACCACTATACACCACATTCTATACTATGTACCAATATACACCATATTCTATACAATGTACCAATATACAGCTCTACACCACATTCTATACTATATACCACTATACACCATATTCTGTAATATGTACCAATATACAGCTCTACACCACATTCTATACTATATACCACTATACACCATATTCTATACTATGTAGCACTATACACCATATTCTATACTATCTACCACTATACAGCTCTACACCATATTCTATGCTATGTATCACTTTACACAATATTATATACTATGTACCACTATAAAGCTCTACACCATATTCTATACTATATACCACTTTACAGCATATTCTATACTATGTACCACTATACAGCTCTACACCACATTCTATACTATGTGCCACTATACAGCTCTACACCATATTCTATATTATGTACCACTATAAACCATATTCTATGTACCACTATACACCACATTCTATACTATGTACCACTATACACCTCTATACCACATTCTAGATTATGTACCACTATACACCATATTCTACACTATGTACCACTATACGCCATATTCTATTCTATGTTCCTCTATACACCATATTCTATACTATGTACCTCTATACACCATATTCTATACTATGTACCACTATACACCACATTCTATACTATGTAGCAATATTCACCATATTCTATACTATGTACCACTATACAGCTCTACACCACATTCTATACTATAAACCACTATACACCATATTCTGTAATATGTACCACTATACAGCTCTACACCACATTCTATACTATATACCACTATACACCATATTCTATACTATGTGGTACTATACACCATATTCTATACTATGTACCACTATACAGCTCTACACCATATTCTATGCTATGTATCACTATACACAATATTATATACTATGTACCACTATAAAGCTCTACACCATATTCTATACTATATACCACTATACAGCATATTCTATACTATGTACCACTATACAGCTCTACACCACATTCTATACTATGTGCAACTATACAGCTCTACACCATATTCTATACTATGTACCACTATACAACATATTCTATGTACCACTATACACCACATTCTATACTTTGTACCACTATACACCTCTATACCACATTCTAGATTATGTACCACTATACACCATATTCTACACTATGTACCACTATACACTATATTCTATACTATGTATCACTATACAACATATTCTATACTATATACCACTATACAGGGCTACCCCATATTCTATACCATGTACCACTATACACCATATTCTATACTATGTACTATAAACCATATTCTATACTATGTACCACTATCCAGCTGTACACCACATTCTATACTATGTACCACTATACAGCTCTACACCATATTCTATACTATGTACTACTTTACACTACATTCTGTACTATGTACCACTATACAGCTCTACACCATATACCACTATACACAACATTATATACTATGTAACAATATACACCATATTCTATACTATGTACCTCTATACACCATATTCTATACTATGAACCACTTAACACCACATTCTATACTAAGTAGCAATATACACCATATTCTATACTATGTACCACTATACAGCTCTACACCACATTCTATACTATATAACACTATACACCATATTTTATACTATGTACCACTATACAGCTCTACACCACATTCTATACTATATACCACTTTACACCATATTCTATACTATGTAGCACTATACACCATATTCTATACTATGTACCACTATACAGCTCTACACCTTATTCTATACTAAGTATCACTTTACACAATATTATATACTATGTACCACTATAAAGCTCTACATCATATTTTATACTATATACCACTATACAGCATATTCTATACTATGTATCACTATACAGCTCTACACCACATTCTATACTATGTGCCACTATACAGCTCTACACCATATTCTATACTATGTACCACTATACAACATATTCTATGTACCACTATACACCATATTCTATGTACCACTATACACCACATTCTACACTATGTACCACTATACACCATATTCTATACTATGTACCTCTATACACCATATTCTATACTATGTACCATTATACACCATTTTCTATACTATGTACCACTATACAGCTCTACACCACATTCTTTACTAAATACCACTATACACCATATTCTATACTATGTGGCACTATACACCATATTCTATACTATGTACCACTATCCAGCTGTACACCACATTCTATACTATGTACCACTATACAGCTCTACACCATATTCTATACTATGTACTACTTTACACTACATTCTATACTATGTACCACTATACAGCTCTACACCATATACCACTATACACCACATTATATACTATGTACCAATATACACCATATTCTATACTATGTACCTCTATACACCATATTCTATACTATGTACCACTATACACCACATTCTATACTATGTACCAATATACACCATATTCTATACTATGTACCACTATACAGCTCTACACCACATTCTATACTTAATACCACTATACACCAGATTCTGTAATATGCACCACTATACAGCTCTACACCACATTCTATACTATATACCACTATACACCATATTCTATACTATGTGGCACTATACACCATATTCTATACTATGTACCACAATACAGCTCTACACCATATTCTATGCTATGTATCACTATACACAATATTATATACTATGTACCACTATAAAGCTCTACACCATATTCTATACTATATACAACTATACAGCATATTCTATACTATGTACCACTATACAGCTCTACACCAAATTCTATACTATGTGCAACTATACAGATCTACACCATATTCTATACTATGTACCTCTATACAACATATTCTATGTACCACTATACACCACATTCTATACTTTGTACCACTATACACCTCTATGCCACATTCTAGATTATGTACCACTATACACCATATTCTACACTATGTACCACTATACACTATATTCTATACTATGTACCACTGTACAACATATTCTATTCTATATACCACTATACAGGGCTACCCCATATTCTATACCATGTACCACTATACACCATATTCTATACTATGTACTATACACCATATTCTATACTATGTACTATACACCATATTCTATACTATGTACCAATATACACCATATTCTATACTATGTACCACTATACAGCTCTACATCAAATTCTATACTATATACCACTATACACCACATTCTATTCTAAGTACCACTATACACCATATTCTATACTATGTAGCACTACATACCACATTCTATACTATATTCCACTACACAGCTCTTCACCACATTCTATACTATGTACCACTATACACCATATTCTATACTATGTACCACTATACACCTCAACAACACATTCTATACTATGTACAACTATACACCATATTCAAGACTATGTACCACTATACACCATATTCTATACTATGTACCTCTACACACCATATTCTATACTATGTACCTCTATACACCATATTCTATACTATGTACCACTCACTATACACCACATTTTATACTATGTACCACTATGCACCATATTCTATACTTTGTACCTCTATACACTATGTTCTTTAATATGTACCACTATACACCACATTCTATACTATGTACCACTATACAGCTCTACACCACATTCTATACTATGTACCACTATACACCATATTCTATACTATGTACCTCTATACACCATATTCTATACTATGTACCATTATACAGCTTTATACCACATTCTATAATATGTACCACTATACACCACATTCTATACTATAAACCACTATACAGCTCTACACAACATTCTATACTATGTACCACTATACACCATATTCTATACTATGTACCACTATACACCACATTCTATACTATGTACCACTATTCAGCTCTACACCAAATTCTATACTATGTACCACTATACAACACATTCTATACTATTTACCACTATACACAATATTCTATACTATAAACCACTATACAGCTCTACACAACATTCTATACTATGTACCATATTCTATACTATGTACCTCTATACACCATCTATACTATGTACCACTATACACCATATTCTATACTATGTACCACAATACACCACATTCTATACTATGTACCACTATACACCATATTCTATACTATTTACCACTATACAGCTCTACACCATATTCTATACTATGTAGCACAGTAGAGCTCTATACCATATTCTATACTATATAAAACTATACACCATATTCTATACTATGTACCACTATACAGCTTTATATCACATTCTATACTATGTACCATTATACAGCTCTAAACCACATTCTATACTATGTACCACTATACACCATATTCTATACTATGTACCACTATACAGCTCTTCACCACATTCTATACTATGAACCACTATACACCACATTCTATACTATGTACCACTATACAGCTCTACAACACATTCTATACTATGTACCACTATACACCATATTCTATACTATGTACCACTATACAGCTCTACACCACATTCTATACTATATCCAACTATACAGCTCTACACCGTATTCTATACTATGTACCTCTATACACCATATTCTATACTATGTACCACTCACTATACACCACATTTTATACTATGTACCACTATGCACCATATTCTATACTTTGTACCTCTATACACTATGTTCTTTACTATGTACCACTATACACCACATTCTATACTATGTACCACTATACAGCTCTACACCACATTCTATACTATGTACCACTATACACCATATTCTATACTATGTACCTCTATACACCATATTCTATACTATGTACCATTATACAGCTTTATACCACATTCTATAATATGTACCACTATACACCACATTCTATACTATAAACCACTATACAGCTCTACACAACATTCTATACTATGTACCACTATACACCATATTCTATACTATGTACCACTATACACCACATTCTATACTATGTACCACTATACAGCTCTACACCAAATTCTATACTATGTACCACTATACAACACATTCTATACTATTTACCACTATAAACAATATTCTATACTATAAACCACTATACAGCTCTACACAACATTCTATACTATGTACCATATTCTATACTATGTACCTCTATACACCATCTATACTATGTACCACTATACACCATATTCTATACTATGTACCACAATACACCACATTCTATACTATGTACCACTATACACCATATTCTATACTATTTACCACTATACAGCTCTACACCATATTCTATACTATGTAGCACAGTAGAGCTCTATACCATATTCTATACTATATAAAACTATACACCATATTCTATACTATGTACCACTATACAGCTTTATATCACATTCTATACTATGTACCATTATACAGCTCTAAACCACATTCTATACTATGTACCACTATACACCATATTCTATACTATGTACCACTATACAGCTCTTCACCACATTCTATACTATGTACCACTATACACCATATTCTATACTATGTACCACAATACAGCTCTACACCATATTCTATACTATGTACAACTATACAGCTCTACACCATATTCTATACTATGTACCACTGTACACCATATTCTATACTATGAACCACTAAACACCACATTCTATACTATGTACCACTATACAGCTCTACAACACATTCTATACTATGTACCACTATACACCATATTCTATACTATTTACCACTATACAGCTCTACACCATATTCTATACTATGTAGCACAGTAGAGCTCTATACCATATTCTATACTATATAAAACTATACACCATATTCTATACTATGTACCACTATACAGCTTTATATCACATTCTATACTATGTACCATTATACAGCTCTAAACCACATTCTATACTATGTACCACTATACACCATATTCTATACTATGTACCACTATACAGCTCTTCACCACATTCTATACTATGAACCACTATACACCACATTCTATACTATGTACCACTATACAGCTCTACAACACATTCTATACTATGTACCACTATACACCATATTCTATACTATGTACCACTATACAGCTCTACACCACATTCTATACTATGTCCAACTATACAGCTCTACACCGTATTCTATACTATGTACCTTTATACACCATATTCTATACTATGTACCACTCACTATACACCACATTTTATACTATGTACCACTATGCACCATATTCTATACTTTGTACCTCTATACACTATGTTCTTTACTATGTACCACTATACACCACATTCTATACTATGTACCCACTATACAGCTCTACACCACATTCTATACTATGTACCACTATACACCATATTCTATACTATGTACCTCTATACACCATATTCTATACTATGTACCATTATACAGCTTTATACCACATTCTATAATATGTACCACTAAACACCACATTCTATACTATAAACCACTATACAGCTCTACACAACATTCTATACTATGTACCACTATACACCATATTCTATACTATGTACCACTATACACCACATTCTATACTATGTACCACTATACAGCTCTACACCAAATTCTATACTATGTACCACTATACAACACATTCTATACTATTTACCATTATAAACAATATTCTATACTATAAACCACTATACAGCTCTACACAACATTCTATACTATGTACCATATTCTATACTATGTACCTCTATACACCATCTATACTATGTACCACTATACACCATATTCTATACTATGTACCACAATACACCACATTCTATACTATGTACCACTATACACCATATTCTATACTATTTACCACTATACAGCTCTACACCATATTCTACACTATGTAGCACAGTAGAGCTCTATACCATATTCTATACTATATAAAACTATACACCATATTCTATACTATGTACCACTATACAGCTTTATATCACATTCTATACTATGTACCATTATACAGCTCTAAACCACATTCTATACTATGTACCACTATACACCATATTCTATACTATGTACCACTATACAGCTCTTCACCACATTCTATACTATGTACCACTATACACCATATTCTATACTATGTACCACAATACAGCTCTACACCATATTCTATACTATGTACAACTATACAGCTCTACACCATATTCTATACTATGTACCACTGTACACCATATTCTATACTATGAACCACTATACACCACATTCTATACTATGTACCACTATACAGCTCTACAACACATTCTATACTATGTACCACTATACACCATATTCTATACTAGGTACCACTATACAGCTCTACACCACATTCTATACTATGTCCAACTATACAGCTCTACACCGTATTCTATACTATGTACTACTATACACCACATTCTATACTATGTACCACTATACAGCTCTACACCATATACCACTATACACCACATTCTATACTATGTACCACTACACCACACTCTATACTATGTACCACTATGCACCACTATACACCACATTCTATACTATGTACCACTATACACCATATTCTATACTATGTACCTCTAAACACCATATTTTATACTATGTACCACTATACACCATATGCTATACTATGTACCACTATACAGCTCTACACCACATTCTATACTATATACCACTATACACCATATTCTATACTATTTAGCACTATACACCATATTCTATAGTACATACCACTATACAGCTCTACACCATATTCTATGCAATGTATCACTATACACAATACACTATACTATGCACCACTTTACAGCTCTACACCATATTCTATACTATATACCACTATCCACCATATTGTATACTATGTACCACTATACAGCTCTACACCATATTCTATACTATGTACCACTTTACAGCTCTACACCATATTCTATACTATATACCACAATACAGCTCTATACCATATTCTATACTATATGCTACTATACACCATATTCTAGACTATGTACCACTATACAACTTTATACCACATTCTATAGTATGTACCATTATACAACTGTAAACCACATTCTACACTATGAACCACTAAACACCATATTCTATACTATGTACCACTATACAACATATTCTATACCATGTACCACTTAACAGCTCTACCCCACATTCTATACTATGTACCACTATACACCATATTCTACACTATGTACCAATATACAGCTCTACACCACATTCTATACTATGTACCACTATACACCATATTCCAGACTATGTACGACTATACACCATATTCTATACTATGTACGTCTATACACCATATTCTATACTATGTACCTCTATAAACCATATTCTATACTATATACCACTATACACCATATTATATACTATGTACCACAATACACCATATTCTATACTATGTAACACTATACACCACATTCTATACTATGTACCATTATGCAGCTCTACACCACATTCTATAATATGTACCACTATATACCACATTTTATACTTTGTACCACTATACAGCTCTAAACAATAATCTATACTATGTACCACTATACAGCTCTACACCACATTCTATACTATGTACCACTATACACCATATTCTATACTATGTACCTCTATACACCATATTCTATACTATATACCACTATACACCATATTCTATACTATGTACCAATATACACCATATTCTATACTATATACCACTATACACCACATCCTATACTATGTACCATTATACAGCTCTACACCACATCCTATACTATGTACCATTATACAGCTCTACACCACATTCTTTACTATGTACCACAATACACCATATTCTATACTATGTACCACTATACAGCTCTACACCACATTCTATACAATGTACCACTATACACCATATTCTATGTACCACTATACACAACATTCTAGACTATGTACCACTATACACCATATTCTATAATATTTACCTTTATACACCATATTCTATACTATTTACCTCTATACACCATATTCTATACTATATACCACTATTAACCATATTCTATACTATGTACCACTATACACCATATTCTATACTATGTACCTCTATACACCATATTCTATACTATATACCACTATACACCACATCCTATACTATGTACCATTATACAGCTCTACACCACATTCTATACTATGTACCACAATACACCATATTCTATACTATGTACCACTATACAGCTCTACACCACATTCTACACTGTGTTCCACTATACACCACATTCTATACTATGTACCAATATACACCATATTCTATATTATGTTCCACTATACAGCTCTTCACCACATTCTATACTATGTACCACTATACACCATATTCTATAATATTTACCTTTATACACCATATTCTATACTATGTACCTCTATACACCATATTCTATACAATATACCAATATACACCACATTCTATACTATATACCACTATACACCATATTCTATACTATATACCACTATACAGCTTTACCCCATATTCTATACTATGTACCACTATACACAATTTTCTATACTATGAACCACTATACAGCTCTACACCACATTCTATACTATTTACCACTATACACCATATTCTATACTATGTACCACTATACACCTCTACACCATATTCTATACTATGTACCACTATACAGCTCTACACCATATTCTATACTGTATACTACTATACACCACATTCTATACTATGTACCACTATACATCATATTCTATACTATGTAACACTATACACCACATTCTATACTATGTACCATTATACAGCTCTACACCATATTCTATACTATATACTACTATACACCACATTCTGTACTAAGTACCACTATACACAATATTCTATACTATGTAGCACTATATACCACATTCTATACTATATACCTGTATACAGCTCTACACCACATTCTATACTATGTTCCTCTATACACCATATTCTATACTATGTACCACTGTACAGCTCTACACCAAATTCTGTACTATGTACCACTATACACCACATTCTATACTATGTATCACTGTACACCAAATTCTATAATATGTACCTCTATATACCATATTCTATACTATGTACCACAATACACCATATTCTATACTATGTACCACTATACACCATATTCTATACTATGTACCACTATACACCATATTCTAAACTATATACCTCTATACACCATTTTCTAAACTATGTACCACTATACACCATATTCTATACTATGTACCACTATACACTATATTCTATACTATGTACCACTATACACCATATTCTATACTTTGCACCTCTATACAATTTATTCTATACTGTGTACAACTATACACCACATTCTATACTATGTACCACTATACACCATATTCAAGACTATGTACCACTATACACCATATTCTATACTATGTACCTCTATAAACCATATTCTATTCTATGTACCTCTATACACCATATTCTATACTATGTACCACTCACTATACACCACATTCTGTACTATGTACCACTATACACCATATTCTATACTTTGTACCTCTATACACTATATTCTATACTATGTACCTCTATACACCACATTCTATACTATGTACCACTATACAGCTCTACACCACATTCTAAACTATGCAACACTTTACACCATATTCTCTATTATGTACCTCTATACACCATATTCTATACTATGTACCACTATTTAGCTCTACACCACATTCTATACTTTGTACCACTATACAGCTCTACACCACATTCTATACTATGTACCACTATACATCATATTCTATACTATGTACCACTATACACCATATTCTATACTATGTACCACTATACACCATATTCTATACTATGTACCACTATACAGCTCTACACCAAATTCTATACTATGTACCATTATACAACACATTCTATACTATTTACCACTATACACCATATTCTATATTATGTACCACTATACATCTCTACACCATATTCTATTCTATATACCATAATAGAGCTCTGTACCATATTCTATACTATATAAAACTATACACCATATTCTATACTATGTACCACTAAACAGCTTTATACCACATTTATACTATGTATCATTATACAGCTCTAAACCACATTCTATACTATGTATCACTATACACCATATTCTATACTATGTACCACTATACAGCTCTACACCACATTCTATACTATGTACCACTATACAACATATTCTATACTATGTAAAACTATACAGCTCTACACCTCATTCTATACTATGTTCCACTATACACCATATTATATACTATGTACCACTATACAGCTCTACACCACATTCTATACAATGTACCACTATACACCATATTCTATGTACCACTATACACCACATTCTTCACTATGTACCATTATATACCATATTCTATACTATGTAACTCTATACACCATATTCTATACTATGTACCTCTATACACCATATTCTATACAATATACCACTATACACCATATTCTATACTATATACCACTTTACACCATATTCTATACTTTATACCACTTTACAGCTTTACCCCATATTCTATACTATGTACCACTATACACCATTTTCTATACTATGAACCACTATACAGCTCTACACCATATTCTATACTATATACTACTATACACCACATTCTATACTATGTACTACTATACATCATATTCTATACTATGTAACACTATACACCACATTCTATACTATGTACCATTATACAGCTCTACACCACATTTTATGCTATGTACCACTATATAACACATTCTATACTATGTACCTCTATACAGCTCTAAACGATATTCTATACTATGTACCACTATACACCATATCCTATACTATGTACCATTATACAGCTCTACACCACATTCTATATTATGTACCACTATACACCACATTCTATACTATGTACCACTATACAGCTCTACACCACATTCTATACTATGTACCACTAAACACCATATTCTATGTACCACTATACACCACATTCTAGACTATGTCTGACTATACACCATATTCTATACTATGTACCTCTATACACCATAATTTATACTATGTACCACTATACACCACATTCTATACTATGTAGCACTATACACCTTATTCTATACTATGTACGATTATACACCATATTTTATACTATGTACCACAAAACACCATATTTTATACTATGTACCACTATATACCATATTCTATAGTATAAACCGCTATACACCATATTTTATACTATGTACCACTATACAACACATTCAATACTATGTAGAACTATACACCATATTCTATACTATGTACCTCTATACTCCATAGTCTATACTATGTACCACTATACACCATATTTTATGTACCACAATACACCATATTCTATACTATGTACCTCTTTACACCATATTCTATACTATGTACCACTATACTGTTCTACACCATATTCTATACTATGTACCACTATACAGCTCTTCACCATATTATTTACTCTGTACCACTATACACCATACTCTATACTATGTACCACTTTACACCATATTCTATAAAATGTAACACTATACACAACATTCTATACTATGTACCATTATACAGCTCTTCACCACATTATATTCTATGTACCACTATATACCACATTCTATACTATGTACCACTCTACAGCTCTACACCATATTCTATACTATGTACCACTATACAGGTCTACACCACATTCTATACTATGTACCACTGTACACCATATTCTATACTATGTACCACTATACACCACATTCTATTCTATGTACCACTGTACACCATATTCTATACTATGTACCTCTATACACCATATTCTATACTATGTACCACTATACACCACATTCCATACTATGTACCATTATACAGCTCTAAATCACATTCTATACAATGTACCTTTATACAGCTCTACACCACATTCTATATTATGTACCACTATACACCACATTCTATACTATGTGCCACGAAACACCATATTCTATGTACCACTATACACCACATTCTAGACTGTGTCTGACTATACACCATATTCTACACTATGTAGCACTATACAACTTATTCTATACTATGTACCTCTATACACCATATTCTATTCTATGTACCACTATATACCATATTCTATACTATGTACCACTATACTATTCTACATCATATTCTATACTATGTACCACTATACAGCTCTTCACCATATTATTTACTCTGTACCACTATACACCATACTCTATACTATGTACCACTTTACACCATATTTTATACTATGTACCACTATACACCACATTCTATACTATGTACCTCTATACACCATATTCTATACTATGTACCTCTATACACCATATTCTATACTATATACCACTATACACCATATTCTATACAATGTACCACTATGCACCATATTCTATACTATATACAACTATTCAGCTCTACCCCATATTCTATACTCTGTACCACTATCCACCATATTCTATACTATGAACCACTATACAGCTCTACACCATATTCTATACTATCTACCACTATACACCTCTACACCATATTCTTTACTATGTACCACTATACAGCTCTACACCATATTCTATACTTTATACTACTATACACCAAATTCTATACTAAGTACCACTATACACCATTTTCTATACTATGTAGCACTATATACCACATTTTGTAATATATACCACTTCACAGCTCTACACCACATTCTATACTATGTACCACTATACACCATATTCTATACTATGTACCACTATACAGCTCAACACCACATTCTATACTATGTACCACTATACACCATATTCAAGACTATGTACCACTATACACCATATTCTATACTATGTACCTCTATACACCATATTCTATACTATGTACCACTCACTATACACCACATTCTATACTATGTACCACTATACACCATATTCTATACTTTGTACCTCTATACACTATGTTCTATACTATGTACCACTACACAACACATTCTATACTATGTACCACTATACAGCTCTACACCACATTCTATACTATGTACCACTATACACCATATTCTATACTATGTACCTCTATACACCATATTCTATACTATGTACCATTATACAGCTTTATACCACATTCTATAATATGTACTACTATACACCACATTCTATACTATAAACCACTATACAGCTCTACACAACATTCTATAATATGTACCACTCTACACCATTTTCTATACTATGTACCACTATATATCACATTCTATACTATGTACCACTATACAGCTCTACACCAAATTCTATACTATGTACAACTATACAACACATTCTATACTATTTACCACTATACACCATATTCTATACTATAAACCACTATACAGCTCTACACAACATTCTATACTATGTACCACTATACACCATATTCTAGAAAATGTAACACTATACACCACATTCTATACTATGTACCACTATACACCATATTCTATACTTTGTACCTCTATACATTATATTCTATACTATGTACCACTATATACCACATTCTATACTATGTACTACTATACAGCTCTACACCATATTCTATACTATGTACCACTATACATCTCTACACCACATTCTATACTATGTACCACTGTACACCATATTCTATACTATGTACCACTATACACCACATTCTAGACTATGTACCATTATACAGCTCTACACCACATTCTATATTATGTACCACTATACACCACATTCTATACTATGTACCACTATACAGCTCTACACCACATTCTATACTATGTACCACTAAACACCATATTCTATGTACCACTATACACCACATTCTAGACTATGTCTGACTATACACCATATTCTATACTATGTACCTCTATACACCATAATTTATACTATGTACCACTATACACCACATTCTATACTATGTAGCACTATACACCTTATTCTATACTATGTACCTCTTTACACCATATTCTATACTATGTACCACTATACACCACATTCCATACTATGTACCATTATACAGCTCTAAATCACATTCTATACTATGTACCATTATACAGCTCTACACCACATTCTATATTATGTACCACTATACACCACATTCTATACTATGTACTACTATACAGCTCTACACCACATTCTATACTATGTGCCACGAAACACCATATTCTATGTACCACTATACACCACATTCTAGACTGTGTCTGACTATACACCATATTCTACACTATGTAGCACTATACAACTTATTCTATACTATGTACCTCTATACACCATATTCTATTCTATGTACCACTATACACCATATTTTATACTATGTACCACAAAACACCATATTCTATACTATGTACCACTATATACCATATTCTATACTATGTACCACTATACTATTCTACATCATATTCTATACTATGTACCACTATACAGCTCTTCACCATATTATTTACTCTGTACCACTATACACCATACTCTATAATATGTACCACTTTACACCATATTTTATACTATGTACCACTATACACCACATTCTATACTATGTACCTCTATACACCATATTCTATACTATGTACCTCTATACACCATATTCTATACTATATACCACTATACACCATATTCTATACAATGTACCACTATGAACCATATTCTATACTATATACAACTATTCAGCTCTACCCCATATTATATACTCTGTACCACTATCCACCATATTCTATACTATGAACCACTATACAGCTCTACACCATATTCTATACTATCTACCACTATACACCTCTACACCATATTCTTTACTATGTACCACTATACAGCTCTACACCATATTCTATACTTTATACTACTATACACCAAATTCTATACTAAGTACCACTATACACCATTTTCTATACTATGTAGCACTATATAGCACATTTTGTAATATATACCACTTCACAGCTCTACACCACATTCTATACTATGTACCACTATACACCATATTCTATACTATGTACCACTATACAGCTCAACACCACATTCTATACTATGTACCACTATACACCATATTCAAGACTATGTACCACTATACACCATATTCTATACTATGTACCTCTATACACCATATTCTATACTATGTACCACTCACTATACACCACATTCTATACTATGTACCACTATACACCATATTCTATACTTTGTACCTCTATACACTATGTTCTATACTATGTACCACTACACAACACATTCTATACTATGTACCACTATACAGCTCTACACCACATTCTATACTATGTACCACTATACACCATATTCTATACTATGTACCTCTATACACCATATTCTATACTATGTACCATTATACAGCTTTATATCACATTCTATAATATGTACTACTATACACCACATTCTATACTATAAACCACTATACAGCTCTACACAACATTCTATACTATGTACCACTCTACACCATTTTCTATACTATGTACCACTATATATCACATTCTATACTATGTACCACTATACAGCTCTACACCAAATTCTATACTATGTACAACTATACAACACATTCTATACTATTTACCACTATACACCATATTCTATACTATAAACCACTATACAGCTCTACACAACATTCTATACTATGTACCACTATACACCATATTCTAGAAAATGTAACACTATACACCACATTCTATACTATGTACCACTATACACCATATTCTATACTTTGTACCTCTATACATTATATTCTATACTATGTACCACTATATACCACATTCTATACTATGTACTACTATACAGCTCTACACCATATTCTATACTATGTACCACTATACATCTCTACACCACATTCTATACTATGTACCACTGTACACCATATTCTATACTATGTACCACTATACACCACATTCTAGACTATGTACCATTATACAGCTCTACACCACATTCTATATTATGTACCACTATACACCACATTCTATACTATGTACCACTATACAGCTCTACACCACATTCTATACTATGTACCACTAAACACCATATTCTATGTACCACTATACACCACATTCTAGACTATGTCTGACTATACACCATATTCTATACTATGTACCTCTATACACCATAATTTATACTATGTACCACTATACACCACATTCTATACTATGTAGCACTATACACCTTATTCTATACTATGTACCTCTTTACACCATATTCTATACTATGTACCACTATACACCACATTCCATACTATGTACCATTATACAGCTCTAAATCACATTCTATACTATGTACCATTATACAGCTCTACACCACATTCTATATTATGTACCACTATACACCACATTCTATACTATGTACCATTATACAGCTCTACACCACATTCTATAATATGTGCCACGAAACACCATATTCTATGTACCACTATACACCACATTCTAGACTGTGTCTGACTATACACCATATTCTACACTATGAAGCACTATACAACTTATTCTATACTATGTACCTCTATACACCATATTCTATTCTATGTACCACTATACACCATATTTTATACTATGTACCACAAAACACCATATTCTATACTATGTACCACTATATACCATATTCTATACTATGTACCACTATACTATTCTACATCATATTCTATACTATGTACCACTATACAGCTCTTCACCATATTATTTACTCTGTACCACTATACACCATACTCTATACTATGTACCACTTTACACCATATTTTATACTATGTACCACTATACACCACATTCTATACTATGTACCTCTATACACCATATTCTATACTATGTACCTCTATACACCATATTCTATACTATATACCACTATACACCATATTCTATACAATGTACCACTATGCACCATATTCTATACTATATACAACTATTCTGCTCTACCCCAAATTCTATACTCTGTACCACTATCCACCATATTCTATACTATGAACCACTATACAGCTCTACACCATATTCTATACTATGTACCACTATACACCTCTACACCATATTCTATACTATGTACCACTATACAGCTCTACACCATATTCTATACTATATACTACTATACACCAAATTCTATACTAAGTACCACTATACACCATATTCTATACTATGTAGCACTATATACCACATTTTGTAATATATACCACTTCACAGCTCTACACCACATTCTATACTATGTACCACTATACACCATATTCTATACTATGTACCACTATACACCATATTCTATACTATGTACCTCTATACACAATATTCTATACTATATACCACTCACTATACACCACATTCTATACTATGTACCACTATGCACCATATTCTATACTTTGTACCTCTATACACTATGATCTATACTATGTACCACTAAACACCACATTCTATACTATGTACCACTATACAGCTCTACACCACATTCTATACTATGTACCACTATACACCATATTCTATACTATGTACCTCTATACACCATATTCTATACTATGTACCATTATACAGCTTTATACCACATTCTATAGTATGTACTACTTTACACCACATTCTATACTATAAACCACTATACAGCTCTACACAACATTCTACACTATGTACCACTCTACACCATTTTCTATACTATGTACCACTATATATCACATTCTATACTATGTACCACTATACAGCTCTACACCAAATTCTATACTATGTACAACTATACAACACATTCTATACTATTTACCACTATACACCATATTCTATACTATAAACCACTATTCAGCTCTACACAACATTCTATACTATGTACCACTATACACCATATTCTAGAAAATGTAACACTATACACCACATTCTATACTATGTACCACTATACACCATATTCTATACTTTATACCTCTATACATTATATTCTATACTATGTACCACTATATACCACATTCTATACTATGTACTACTATACAGCTCTACACCTTATTCTATACTATGTACCACTATACATCTCTACACCACATTCTATACTATGTACCACTGTACACCATATTCTATACTATGTACCACTATACTCCACATTCTAGACTATGTACCATTATACAGCTCTACACCACATTCTATATTATGTACCACTATACACCACATTCTATACTATGTACCACTATACAGCTCTACACCACATTCTATACTATGTACCACTAAACACCATATTCTATGTACCACTATACACCACATTCTAGACTATGTCTGACTATACATCATATTCTATACTATGTACCTCTATACACCATAATTTATACTATGTACCACTATACACCACATTCTATACTATGTAGCACTATACACCTTATTCTATACTATGTACCTCTATACACCATATTCTATACTATGTACGATTATACACCAAATTTTATACTATGTACCACAAAACACCATATTCTATACTATGTACCACTATATACCATATTCTATAGTATAAACCGCTATACACCATATTTTATACTATGTACCTCTATACACCATATTCTATACTATGTACCACTATACACCATATTCTATTCTATGTACCACAATACACCATATTCTATACTATGTACCTCTTTACACCATATTCTATACTATGTACCACTATACTGTTCTACTCCATATTCTATACTATGTACCACTATACAGCTCTTCACCATATTATTTACTCTGTACCACTATACACCATACTCTATACTATGTACCACTTTACACCATATTCTATAAAATGTAACACTATACACCACATTCTTTACTATGTACCATTATACAGCTCTACACCACATTATATTCTATGTACCACTATATACCACATTCTATACTATGTACCACTCTACAGCTCTACACCATATTCTATACTATGTACCACTATACAGGTCTACACCACATTCTATACTATGTACCACTGTACACCATATTCTCTACTATGTACCACTATACACCACATTCTATTCTATGTACCACTGTACACCATATTCTATACTATGTACCTCTATACACCATATTCTATACTATGTACCACTATACACCACATTCCATACTATGTACCATTATACAGCTCTCAATCACATTCTATACTATGTACCATTATACAGCTCTACACCACATTCTATACTGTGTACCACTATACACCATATTCTATACTATGTACCACTATACAGCTCTACACCACATTCTATACTATGTACCACTATACACCATATTCTATGTACCAATATACACCATATTCTAGACTATGTACCACTATACACCTTATTCAATATGGTATATAGTGGTAAATAGTATAGAATATGGTGCATTGTGGTACATAGTATAGAATATGGTATATAGTGGTACACAGTATAGAATATGGTGTATAGAGGTACATAGTATAGAATATGGTGTATAGTGGTACATAGTATAGAATTTGGTGTAGACCTGTATAGTGGTACATAGTATAGAATCTGGTGTAGTGCAGTATAGTGGTACTTAGTATAGAATATGGTGTAGAGCTGTATTGTGGTACATAGTATAGAAAATGGTGTATAGAGGTACATAGTATAGAACATGGTGTGTATAGTGTTACATAGTTTAGAATACGATGTATAGTGGTACATAGTATAGAATATGGTGTATTGTGATACATAGTATAGAATATGGTGTATAGTGGAACATATTATAGAATGTGGTGTATAGTGGTACATAGTATAGAATTTGGTGTAGAGCTATATAGTGGTACATAGTATAGAATATGGTATATAGAGGAACATAGTATAGAATGTAGTGTAGAGATGTATAGTGGTACATAGTATAGATATATTGTATTGTGGTACATAGTATAGAATATGGTGTATAGTCGTACATAGTATAGAATATGGTGTATAGAGGTACATAGTATAGAATAAGGTGTATAGTGCTACATAGTATAGAATATGGTGTATAGTGCTACATATTATAGAATGTGGTGTATAGTTGTACATAGTATAAAATATGGTGTATAGCGGTATATAATATAGAATATGGTATATAGTGGTAAATAGTATAGAATATGGTGTATTGTGGTACATAGTATAGAATATGGTTTATAGTGGTACACCGTATAGAATATGGTGTATAGAGGTACATAGTATAGAATATGGTGTATAGTGGTACATAGTATAGAATATGGTGTATAGTGGTACATAGTATAGAATGTGGTGTATAGTGGTACATAGTATAAATTATGGTGTATAGAGGTACATAGTATAGAATATAGTGTATAGTGGTACATAGTCTAGAATGTGGTGTATACTGGTACATAGAATATGGTGTATAGTGGTACATAGTATAGAATGTGGTGTAGAGCTGTATAGTGGTACATAGTATAGAATATGCTATATAGTGGTACATAGTATAGAATGTGGTGTAGAGCTGTATAATGGTACATAGTATAGAATGTGGTGTATAGTGGTACATAGTATAGAATGTGATTTAGAGCTGTATAATGGTACATAGTATAGAATGTGGTGTAGAGCTGTATAGTGGTACATAGTATAGAATATTGTGTAGAGCTGTATAGTGGTACATAGTATAGAATGTGGTGTATAGTGTTACATTTTATAGAATATGGTGTATAGTTGTACATAGTATAGAATGTGGTGTATAGTAGTATATAGTATAGAATATGGTGTAGAGCTGAATAGTGGTACATAGTATAGATATATTGTATTGTGGTACATAGTATAGAATATGGTGTATAGTCGTACATAGTATAGAATATGGTGTATAGAGGTACATAGTATAGAATAAGGTGTATAGTGCTACATAGTATAGAATATGGTGTATAGTGCTACATATTATAGAATGTGGTGTATAGTTGTACATAGTATAAAATATGGTGTATAGCGGTATATAATATAGAATATGGTATATAGTGGTACATAGTATAGAATATGGTATATAGTGGTACACAGTATAGAATATGGTGTATAGAGGTACATAGTATAGAATATGGTGTATAGTGGTACATAGTATAGAATTTGGTGTAGACCTGTATAGTGGTACATAGTATAGAATCTGGTGTAGTGCAGTATAGTGGTACTTAGTATAGAATATGGTGTAGAGCTGTATTGTGGTACATAGTATAGAAAATGGTGTATAGAGGTACATAGTATAGAACATGGTGTGTATAGTGTTACATAGTTTAGAATACGATGTATAGTGGTACATAGTATAGAATATGGTGTATTGTGATACATAGTATAGAATATGGTGTATAGTGGAACATATTATAGAATGTGGTGTATAGTGGTACATAGTATAGAATTTGGTGTAGAGCTATATAGTGGTACATAGTATAGAATATGGTATATAGAGGAACATAGTATAGAATGTAGTGTAGAGATGTATAGTGGTACATAGTATAGATATATTGTATTGTGGTACATAGTATAGAATATGGTGTATAGTCGTACATAGTATAGAATATGGTGTATAGAGGTACATAGTATAGAATAAGGTGTATAGTGCTACATAGTATAGAATATGGTGTATAGTGCTACATATTATAGAATGTGGTGTATAGTTGTACATAGTATAAAATATGGTGTATAGCGGTATATAATATAGAATATGGTATATAGTGGTAAATAGTATAGAATATGGTGTATTGTGGTACATAGTATAGAATATGGTTTATAGTGGTACACCGTATAGAATATGGTGTATAGAGGTACATAGTATAGAATATGGTGTATAGTGGTACATAGTATAGAATATGGTGTATAGTGGTACATAGTATAGAATGTGGTGTATAGTGGTACATAGTATAAATTATGGTGTATAGAGGTACATAGTATAGAATATAGTGTATAGTGGTACATAGTCTAGAATGTGGTGTATACTGGTACATAGAATATGGTGTATAGTGGTACATAGTATAGAATGTGGTGTAGAGCTGTATAGTGGTACATAGTATAGAATATGCTATATAGTGGTACATAGTATAGAATGTGGTGTAGAGCTGTATAATGGTACATAGTATAGAATGTGGTGTATAGTGGTACATAGTATAGAATGTGATTTAGAGCTGTATAATGGTACATAGTATAGAATGTGGTGTAGAGCTGTATAGTGGTACATAGTATAGAATATTGTGTAGAGCTGTATAGTGGTACATAGTATAGAATGTGGTGTATAGTGTTACATTTTATAGAATATGGTGTATAGTTGTACATAGTATAGAATGTGGTGTATAGTAGTATATAGTATAGAATATGGTGTAGAGCTGAATAGTGGTACATAGTATAGAATGTGGTGTAGAGTTGTATAATGGTACATAGTATAGAAATTGGTGTATAGTGTTACATTTTATAGAATATGGTGTATAGTGGTACATAGTATAGAATAGGGTGTATAGTGGTATATAGTATAGAATATGGTGTAGAGCTGTATAGTGGTTGAAAGTATAGAAAATGGTGTATAGTGGTACATAGTATAGAATATGGGGTAGAGCTATATAGTTGTTTATAGTAAAGAATATGGTGTATAGTGGTACATAGTATAGAATATGGTGTATAGTGGTACATAGTATAGAATATGGTGTATTGTGGTGCATAGTATAGAATATGGTGTATAGAGGAACATAGTATAGAATATGGTGTATAGTGCTATATAGTTTAGAATGTGTTGTATAGTGGTACATAGTAAAAAATATTTTGTATAGCAGTTTATAGTATAGAATATGGTATATAGTGGTAAATAGTATTGAATATGGTGTATTGTGGTACATAGTATAGAATATGGTGTATAGTGGTACACAGTATAGAATATGGTGTATAGAGGTACATAGTATAGAATATGGTGTATAGTGGTACATAGTATAGAATATGGTGTAGACCTGTATAGTGGTACATAGTATAGAAAATGGTGTAGTGCTGTATAGTGGTACATAGTATAGAATATGGTGTAGAGCTGTATTGTGCTACATAGCATAGAATATGGTGTATAGTGGTACATAGTATAGAAAATGGTGTATAGAGGTACATAGTATAGAATATGGTGTGTATAGTGGTACATAGTATAGAATACGGTGCATAGTGGTACATAGTATAGAATATGGTGTATTGTGATACATAGTATAGAATATGGTGTATAGTGGTACATAGTATAGAATATGGTGTATAGAGGTACATAGTATAGAATATGGTGTATAGTGGTACATAGTATAAAATATGGTGTATAGTGGTACATAGTATATAATTTGGTGTAGAGCTATATAGTGGTATATAGTATAGAATATGGTGTATAGAGGAACATAGTATAGAATGTGGTGTAGAGATGTATATTGGTACATAGTATAGAATATGGTATATAGTGGTACATTGTATAGAATATGGTGTATAGTGCTACATAGTATAGAATGTGTTGTATAGTGGTACATAGTATAAAATATGGTGTATAGCAGTATATAGTATAGAATATGGTATATAGTGGTAAATAGTATAGAATATGGTTTATTGTGGTACATAGTATAGAATATGGTGTATAGTGGTACACAGTATAGAATATGGTGTATAGAGGTACATAGTATAGAATATGGTGTATAGTGGTACATAGTATAGAATGTGGTGTAGAGTTGTATAATGGTACATAGTATAGAATGTGGTGTATAGTGGTACATAGTATAGAATGTGATTTAGAGCTGTATAATGGTACATAGTCTAGAATGTGGTGTATAGTGGTACATAGCATAGAATATGGTGTACAGTGGTACATAGTATAGAATGTGGTGTAGAGCTGTATAGTGGTACATAGTATAGAATATGGTGTAGAGCTGTATAGTGGTACATAGTATAGAATGTGGTGTATAGTGTTACATTTTATAGAATATGGTGTATAGTTGTACATAGTATAGAATGGTGTGTTTAGTAGTATATAGTATAGAATATTGAGTAGAGCTGTATAGTGGTATATAGTATAGAATGTGGTGTAGAGCTGTATAATGGTACATAGTATAGAAATTGGTGTATAGTGTTACATTTTATAGAATATGGTGTATAGTGGTTCACAGTATAGAATAGGGTGTATAGTGGTATATAGTATAGAATATGGTGTAGAGCTGTATAGTGGTTCATAGTATAGAAAATGGTGTATAGTGGTACATAGTATAGAATATGGGGTAGAGCTATATAGTTGTTTATAGTATAGAATATGGTGTATAGTGGTACATATTATAGAATATGGTGTATAGAGGTACATAGTATAGAATATGGTGTATTGTGGTGCATAGTATAGAATATGGTGTATAGTGGTACATAGTATAGAAAATGGTGTATAGTGGTACATAGTATAGAATATGGGGTAGAGCTATATAGTTGTTTATAGTATAGAATATGGTGTATAGTGGTACATATTATAGAATATGGTGTATAGAGGTACATAGTATAGAATATGGTGTATTGTGGTGCATAGTATAGAATATGGTGTATAGTGCTACATAGTATAGAATGTGTAGTATAGTGGTACATAGTAAAAAATATTTTGTATAGAGGTACATAGTATAGAATATGGTGTATATTGGAACAAAGCATAGAATATGGTGTACAGTGGAACATAGTATAGAATGTGGTGTAGAGCTGTATAGTGGTACATAGTATAGAATATGGTGTAGAGCTGTATAGTGGTACATAGTATAGAATGTGGTGTATAGTGTTACATTTTATAGAATATGGTGTATAGTTGTACATAGTATAGAATGGTGTGTATAGTAGTATATAGTATAGAATAAGGAGTAGAGCTGTATAGTGGTATATAATAAAGAATGTGGTGTAGAGCTGTATAATGGTACATAGTATAGAAATTGGTGTATAGTGTTACATTTTATAGAATATGGTGTATAGTGGTACATAGTATAGAATAGGGTGTATAGTGGTATATAGTATAGAATATGGTGTAGAGCTGTATAGTGGTTCATAGTATAGAAAATGGTGTATAGTGGTACATAGTATAGAATATGGGGTAGAGCTATATAGTTGTTTATAGTAAAGAATATGGTGTATAGTGGTACATAGTATAGAATATGGTGTATAGAGGTACATAGTATAGAATATGGTGTATTGTGGTGCATAGTATAGAATATGGTGTATAGTGGTACATAGTATAGAATATGGTGTATAGAGGAACATAGTATAGAATATGGTGTATAGTGCTACATAGTATAGAATGCGTAGTATAGTGGTACATAGTAAAAAATATTTTGTATAGCGGTATATAGTATAGAATATGGTATATAGTGGTAAATATTATTGAATATGGTGTATTGTGGTACATAGTATAGAATATGGTGTATAGTGGTACACAGTATAGAATATGGTGAATAGAGGTACATAGTATAGAATATGGTGTTTAGTGGTACATAGTATAGAATATGGTGTACACCTGTATAGTGGTACATAGTATAGAATATGGTGTAGTGCTGTACAGTGGTACATAGTATAGAATATGGTGTAGAGCTGTATTGTGCTACAAAGCATAGAATATGGTGTGTATAGTGGTACGTAGTATAGAATACGGGGTATAGTGGTACATAGTATAGAATATGGTGTATTGTGATACATAGTATAGAATATGGTGTATAGTGGTACCTAGTATAGAATATGGTGTATAGAGGTACATAGTATAGAATATGGTGTATAGTGGTACATAGTATAGAATGTGGTGTATAGTGGTACATAGTATATAATTTGGTGTACAGCTATATAGTGGTACATAGTATAGAATATGGTGTATAGAGGAACATAGTATAGAATGTGGTGTAGAGATGTATAGTGGTACATAGTATAGAATATGGTGTATTGTGGTACATAGTATAGAATATGGTTTATAGTCGTACATACTATACACCATATTCTATACTATGTACCTTTATACACCATATTCTATACTATGTACCACCATGCACCATATTCTATAGTATATACCACTATACAGCTCTACCCCATATTCTATACCATGTACCACTATAAAGCTCTATACCACATTCTATACTATGTACCACTATACAGTTCTACACCATATTCTATACCATATACTACTATACACCACATTCTATACTATGTACCACTATACACCATATTCTATACTATGTACCACTATACAGGTCTACACCATATTCTATACTATGTACCACTATACACCATATTCTATACTATGTACCTCTATACACCATATTCTATACTGTGTACCACTATACACCCTATTCTATACTATGTACCACAATACACCATATTCAATACTATTTACCACTATATACCATATTCTATACTATATACCGCTATACAAAATATTTTTTACTATGTACCACAATACTACACATTCTATAATATGTAGCAGTATACACCATATTCTATACTATGTTCCTTTATACACCATATTCTATACTATGTACCACTATACACCATATTCTATACTATGCACCATAATACACCATATTATATACTATGTACCTCTATACACCATATTCTATACTATGTACCACTATACACCATATTCTATACTATAAACAACTATATAGCTCTACCCCATATTCTATACTATGTACCACTATACACCATTTGTGGTGTATAGTGGTACATAGTATAAAATATGTTCTATAGCGGTGTATAATATAGAATATATATATATATATATATATATATATATAATATATGGTGCTACATAGTTTAGAATGTGTTGTATAGTGTTACATAGTATAAAATATGGTGTATAGCGGTATATAGTATATAATATGGTATATAGTGGTAAACAGTATAGAATATGGTGTATTGTGGTAAATAGTATCGAATATGGTGTATAGTGGTACACAGTATAGAATATGGTGTACAGAGGTAAATAGTATAGAATATGGTGTATTGTGGTACATAGTATAGAATTTGGTGTAGACCTGTATAGTGGTACATAGTATAGAATCTGGTGTAGTGCAGTATAGTTGTACTTAGTATAGAATATGGTGTAGAGCTGTATTGTGGTACAAAGTATAGAAAATGGTGTATAGAGGTACATAGTATAGAATATGGTGTGTATAGTGTTACATAGTTTAGAATACGATGTATAGTGGTACATAGTATAGAATATGGTGTATTGTGATACATAGTATAGAATATGGTGTATAGTGGTACATAGCATATAATATATGGTGTATAGAGTTACATAGTATAGAATATGGTGTATAGTGGAACATATTATAGAATGTGGTGTATAGTGGTACATAGTATAGAATTTGGTGTAGAGCTATACAGTGGTACATAGTATAGAATATGGTATATAGAGGAACATAGTATAGAATGTGGTGTAGAGATGTATAGTGGTACATAGTATAGAATATATTGTATTGTGGTACATAGTATAGAATATGGTGTATAGTCGTACATAGTATAGAATATGGTGTATAGAGGTACATAGTATAGAATATGGTGTATAGTGGTACATAGTATAGAATATGGTGTATAATGCTACATAGTATAGAATGTGGTGTATAGTGGTGCATAGTATAAATTATGGTGTATAGAGGTACATAGTATAGAATATAGTGTATAGTGGTACATAGTCTAGAATGTGGTGTATACTGGTACATAGAATATGGTGTATAGTGGTACATAGTATAGAATGTGGTGTAGAGCTGTATAGTGGTACATAGTATAGAATATGCTATATAGTGGTACATAGTATGGAATGTGATTTAGAGCTGTATAATGGTACATAGTATAGAATGAGGTGTATAGTGGTACATAGTATAGAATATGGTGTATTGTGGTACATAGTATAGAATATGGTGTATAGTGGTACATAGTCTAGAATGTGGTGTATAGTGGTACATAGCATAGAATATGGTGTACAGTGGTACATAGTATAGAATGTGGTGTAGAGCTGTATAGTGGTACATAGTATAGAATATGGTGTAGAGCTGTATAGTGGTACATAGTATAGAATGTGGTATATAGTGTTACATTTTATAGAATATGGTGTATAGTTGTACATAGTATAGAATGGTGTGTATAGTAGTATATAGTATAGAATATGGAGTAGAGCTGTATAGTGGTATTTAGTATAGAATGTGGTGTATAGCTGTATAATGGTACATAGTATAGAAATTGGTGTATAGTGTTACATTTTATAGAATATGGTGTATAGTGGTACATAGTATAGAATAGGGTGTATAGTGGTATATAGTATAGAATATGGTGTAGAGCTGTATAGTGGTTCATAGTATAGAAAATGGTGTATAGTGGTACATAGTATAGAATATGGGGTAGAGCTATATAGTTGTTTATAGTATAGAATATGTTGTAAAGTGGTACATAGTATAGAATATGGTGTATAGAGGTACATAGTATAGAATATGGTGTATTGTGGTGCATAGTATAGAATATGCTGTATAGTGGTACATAGTATAGAATATGTTGTATAGAGGAACATAGTATAGAATATGGTGTATAGTGCTACAAAGTATAGAATGTGTAGTATAGTGGTATATAGTAAAAAATATTTTGTATAGCGGTATATAGTATAGAATATGGTATATAGTGGTAAATATTATTGAATATGGTGTATTGTGGTACATAGTATAGAATATGGTGTATAGTGGTACACAGTATAGAATATGGTGTATAGAGGTACATAGTATAGAATATGGTGTATAGTGGTACATAGTATAGAATATGGTGTAGACCTGTATAGTGGTACATAGTATAGAATATGGTGTAGAGCTGTATTGTGCTACATAGCATAGAATATGGTGTGTATAGTGGTACATAGTCCAGAATACGGTGAATAGTGGTACATAGTATAGAATATGGT
This sequence comes from Taudactylus pleione, assembly GCA_031769625.1. Taxonomy (NCBI): domain Eukaryota; kingdom Metazoa; phylum Chordata; class Amphibia; order Anura; family Myobatrachidae; genus Taudactylus; species Taudactylus pleione. Next base: position 32,206 of record JAUIMM010003499.1, read on the forward strand.
GTATTGTGATACATAGTATAGAATATGGTGTATAGTGGTACCTAGTATAGAATTTGGTGTATAGAGGTACATAGTATAGAATATGGTGTATAGTGGTACATAGTATAGAATGTGGTGTATAGTGGTACATAGTATATAATTTGGTGTACAGCTATATAGTGGTACATAGTATAGAATATGGTGTATAGAGGAACATAGTATAGAATGTGGTGTAGAGATGTATAGTTGTACATAGTATAGAACATGGTGTATTGTGGTACATAGTATAGAATATGGTGTATAGTCGTACATACTATACACCATATTCTATACTATGTACCACAATACACCATATTCTATACTATGTACCACCATACACCATATTCTATAGTATATACCACTATACAGCTCTACCCCATATTCTATACTATGTAACACTATACACCACATTCCTTACAACATACCACTATACAGCTCTACATCAAATTCTATACTATGTACCACTATTCAGCTCTACACCTTATTCTATACTATGTACCATTATACACCATATTCTATACTATGTATTACTATACACCATATTACATACATAATACTTTACAGCACTACACCACATTCTATACTATGTACCACTATACAGCTCTACACCACATCCTATAATATGTACCACTATATACCACATTCTATACTATGTACCACTATACACCATATTACATACATAATACTTTACAGCACTACACCACATTCTATACTATGTACAACTATACAGCTCTACACCATATTCTTTTCTATGTACCACTATACACCACATTCTATACTATGTACCACAATTCAGCTCTACACCATATTCTATACTATGTACCATAATACACCATTTTCTATACTAGGTACCACTATACACCATATTCTATACTATGTACCACTATTCAGCTCTTCACCACATTCTATACTATGTAGAACTATACAACTCTACACCACATTCTATACTATGTACCAGTATACACCATATTCTACACTATGTACCATTATACACCATATTATATACTATGTACCACTATAAAACCAGATTCTATACTATGTACCATTATACAGCATTATACCACATTCTATAATATGTACCAATATACACCACATTCTATACTATATACCACTATACAGCTCTACACGACATTCTATACTATGTTCCTCTATACGCCATATTCTATATTATGTACCACTATACAGCACTACACCAAATTCTATACTATGTACCACTATAAACCACATTCTATACTATGTACCACTATACACCATATTCTATACTGTGAACCTCTATACACCATATTCTCTACTTTGTACCACTGTACACCATATTCTATACTATGTACCACAATACAGCTCTACACCATATTCTATACTATGTATCACTATACAGCACTACACCATATTCTATACTATTCTATACTATGTACCGCTATACACCATATTCTATACTATGTACCAATATACACCATATTCTATAGTATGTACCACTATACAGCTCTACACAACATTCAATACTATGTACCACTATACACCATATTCTATACTATGTTCCACTATCCAGCTGTACACCACATTCTATACTATGTACCACTATACAACTCTACACCATATTCTATACTATATTCCACTATACACCATATTCTATACTATGTACCACTATACACCACATTCTTTACTATGTGCCACCATACACCATATTCTAAACTTTGTACCTCTATACACTATATTCTATACTATGTACCACTATACAGCTCTACACCACATCCTATACTATGTACCACTATACACCATATTCTATACTATGTACCACTATACACCATATTCAATACTGTGTACCTCTATACACCATATTCTATACTATGTACCACTATACACCACATTCTATATTATGTACCACTATAGAGCTCTACACAACATTCTATACTATGTACCACTATACACCATATTCTATACTATGTACCACTATACAGCTCAACACCACATTCTATACTATGTACCACTATACACCATATTCAAGACTATGTACCCCTATACACCGTATTCTATACTATGTACCTCTATACACCATATTCTATACTATGTACCTCAATACACCATATTCTATACTATGTACCACTCACTATACACCACATTCTTTACTATGTACAGCCATACACCATATTCAATACTTTGTACCTCTATACACTATATTCTATACTATGTACCACTATACAGCTCTAAACCACATTCTATACTATGTACCACTATACACCATATTCTAAACTATGTACCTCTATACACCATATTCTATACTATGTACCACTATTCAGCTCTACACCACATTCTATACTATGTAGCACTATACAGCTCTACTCCACATTCTATATTATGTACCACTATACACCATATTCTATACTATGTACCACTATACACCATATTCTATACTATGTACCACTATACACCACGTTCTATACAATGTACCATTATACAGCTTTATACCACATTCTATAATATGTACCACTACACCACATTCTATACTATATACAACTATACAGCTCTACACGACACTCTATACTATGTTCCTCTATACGCCATATTCTATATTATGTACCACTATACAGCTCTACACCAAATTCTATACTATGTACCACTATAAACCACATTCTATACTATGTACCACTACACACCATATTCTATACTGTGTACCTCTATACACCATATTCTATACTATGTACCACTATACACCATATTCTAAACTATGTACCACTATCCAGCTGTACACCACATTCTATACTATGTACCAATATACAGCTCTACACCATATTCTATACTATGTACTACTTTACACTACATTCTATACTATGTACCACTATACAGCACTACACCATATACCACTATACACCACATTATATACTATGTACCAAAATACACCATATTCTATACTATGTACCTCTATACACCATATTCTATACTATGTACCACTATACACCACATTCTATACTATGTACCAATATACACCATATTCTATACAATGTACCACTATACAGCTCTACACCACATTCTATACTATATACCACTATACACCATATTCTGTAATATGTACCAATATACAGCTCTACACCACATTCTATACTATATACCACTATACACCATATTCTATACTAAGTAGCACTATACACCATATTCTATACTATCTACCACTATACAGCTCTACACCATATTCTATGCTATGTATCACTTTACACAATATTATATACTATGTACCACTATTAAGCTCTACACCATATTCTATACTATATACCACTTTACGGCATATTCAATACTATGTACCACTATACAGCTCTACACCACATTCTATACTATGTGCCACTATACAGCTCTACACCATATTCTATACTATGTACCACTATAAACCATATTCTATGTACCACTATACACCACATTCTATACTATGTACCACTATACACCTCTATACCACATTCTAGATTATGTACCACTATACACCATATTCTACACTATGTACCACTATACACCATATTCTATTCTATGTTCAACTATACACCATATTCTATACTATGTACCTCTATACACCATATTCTATACTATGTACCACTATACACCACATTCTATACTATGTAGCAATATTCATCATATTCTATACTATGTACCACTATACAGCTCTACACCACATTCTATACTATATACCACTATACACCATATTCTGCAATATGTACCACTATACAGCTCTACACCACATTCTATACTATATACCACTATACACCATATTCTATAATATGTGACACTATACACCATGTTCTATACTATGTACCACTATACAGCTCTACACCATATTCTATGCTATGTATTACTATACACAATATTATATACTATGTACCACTATAAAGCTCTACACCATATTCTATACTATATACCACTATACAGCATATTCTATACTATGTACCACTATACAGCTCTACACCACATTCTATACTATGTGCAACTATACAACATATTCTATGTACCACTATACACCACATTCTATACTTTGTACCTCTATACACCATATTCTATACTATGTACCACTATACACCTCTATACCACATTCTACATTATGTACCACTATACACCATATTCTACACTATGTACCACTATACACTATATTCTATACTATGTACCACTATACAACATATTCTATACTATATACCACTATACAGGGCTACCCCATATTCTATACCATGTACCACTATACAGCATATTCTATACTATGTACTATACACCATATTCAATACTATGTACCACTATCCAGCTGTACACCACATTCTATACTATTTACCACTATACAGCTCTACACCATATTCTATACTATGTACCACTATACACCACATTCTATACTATGTACCATTATACAGCTTTATACCACATTCTAAAATATGTACCACTATAAACCACATTCTATACTATATACCACAATACAACTCTACACAACATTCTATACTATGTTCCTCTATACGCCATATTCTATATTATGTACCACTTTACAGTTGTACACCAAATTCTATACTTTGTACCACTATAAACCACATTCTATACTATGTACCACTATACACCATATTCTATACGGTGTACCTCTATACACCATATTCTATACTATGTACCACTATACACCACATTCTATATTATGTACCACTATAGAGCTCTACACCACATTCTATACTATGTACCACTATACACCATATTCTATACTATGTACCACTATACAGCTCAACACCACATTCTATACTATGTACCACTATACACCATATTCAAGACTATGTACCCCTATACACCGTATTCTATACTATGTACCTCTATACACCATATTCTATACTATGTACCTCAATACACCATATTCTATACTATGTACCAATCACTATACACCACATTCTTTACTATGTACAGCCATACACCATATTCAATACTTTGTACCTCTATACACTATATTCTATACTATGTACCACTATACAGCTCTAAACCACATTCTATACTATGTACCACTATACACCATATTCTAAACTATATATCTCTATACACCATATTCTATACTATGTACCACTATTCAGCTCTACACCACATTCAATACTATGTAGCACAATACAGCTCTACACCACATTCTATACTATGTACCACTATACACCATATTCTATACTATGTACCACTATACACCACGTTCTATACAATGTACCATTATACAGCTTTATACCACATTCTATAATATGTACCACTACACCACATTCTATACTATATACAACTATACAGCTCTACACGACACTCTATACTATGTTCCTCTATACGCCATATTCTATATTATGTACCACTATACAGCTCTACACCAAATTCTATACTATGTACCACTATAAACCACATTCTATACTATGTACCACTACACACCATATTCTATACTGTGTACCTCTATACACCATATTCTATACTATGTACCACAATACACCATATTCTAAACTATGTACCACTATCCAGCTGTACACCACATTCTATACTATGTACCAATATACAGCTCTACACCATATTCTATACTATGTACTACTTTACACTACATTCTATACTATGTACCACTATACAGCACTACTCCATATACCACTATACACCACATTATATACTATGTACCAATATACACCATATTCTATACTATGTACCTCTATACACCATATTCTATACTATGTACCACTATACACCACATTCTATACTATGTACCAATATACACCATAATCTATACAATGTACCACTATACAGCTCTACACCACATTCTATACTATATACCACTATACACCATATTCTATACTATGTAGCACTATACACCATATTCTATACTATCTACCACTATACAGCTCTACACCATATTCTATGCTATGTATCACTTTACACAATATTATATACTATGTACCACTATAAAGCTCTACACCATATTCTATACTATATACAACTTTACAGCATATTCTATACTATGTACCACTATACAGCTCTACACCACATTCTATACTATGTGCCACTATACAGCTCTACACCATATTCTATACTATGTACCACTATAAACCATATTCTATGTACCACTATACACCACATTCTATACTATGTACCACTATACACCTCTATACCACATTCTAGATTATGTACCACTATACACCATATTCTACACTATGTACCACTATACACCATATTCTATTCTATGTTCCTCTATACACCATATTCTATACTATGTACCTCTATACACCATATTCTATACTATGTACCACTATACACCACATTCTATACTATGTAGCAATATTCACCATATTCTATACTATGTACCTCTATACAGCTCTACACCACATTCTATACTATATACCACTATACACCATATTCTGTAATATGTACCACTATACAGCTCTACACCACATTCTATACTATATACCACTATACACCATATTCTATACTATGTGGCACTATACACCATATTCTATACTATGTACCACTATACAGCTCTACACCATATTCTATGCTATGTATCACTATACACAATATTATATACTATGTACCACTATAAAGCTCTACACCATATTCTATACTATATACCACTATACAGCATATTCTATACTATGTACCACTATACAGCTCTACACCACATTCTATACTATGTGCAACTATACAGCTCTACACCATATTCTATACTATGTACCACTATACAACATATTCTATGTACCACTATACACCACATTCTATACTTTGTACCACTATACACCTCTATACCACATTCTAGATTATGTACCACTATACACCATATTCTACACTATGTACCACTATACACTATATTCTATACTATGTATCACTATACAACATATTCTATACTATATACCACTATACAGGGCTACCCCATATTCTATACCATGTACCACTATACACCATATTCTATACTATGTACTATACACCATTTTCTATACTATGTACCACTATACAGCTGTACACCACATTCTATACTATGTACCACTATACAGCTCTACACCATATTCTATACTATGTACTACTTTACACTACATTCTGTACTATGTACCACTATACAGCTCTACACCATATACCACTATACACGACATTATATACTATGTAACAATATACACCATATTCTATACTATGTACCTCTATACACCATATTCTATACTATGAACCACTTAACACCACATTCTATACTAAGTAGCAAAATACAATATATTCTATACTATGTACCACTATACAGCTCTACACCACATTCTATACTATATACCACTATACACCATATTTTATACTATGTACCACTATACAGCTCTACACCACATTCTATACTATATACCACTTTACACCATATTCTATACTATGTAGCACTATACACCATATTCTATACTATGTACCACTATACAGCTCTACACCTTATTCTATACTAAGTATCACTTTACACAATATTATATACTATGTACCACTATAAAGCTCTACATCATATTCTATACTATATACCACTATACAGCATATTCTATACTATGTATCACTATACAGCTCTACACCACATTCTATACTATGTGCCACTATACAGCTCTACACCATATTCTATACTATGTACCACTATACACCATATTCTATGTACCACTATACACCATATTCTATGTACCACTATACACCACATTCTACACTATGTACCACTATACACCATATTCTATACTATGTACCTCTATACACCATATTCTATACTATGTACCATTATACACCATATTCTATACTATGTACCACTATACAGCTCTACACCACATTCTTTACTAAATACCACTATACACCATATTCTATACTATGTGGCACTATACACCATATTCTATACTATGTACCACTATCCAGCTGTACACCACATTCTATACTATGTACCACTATACAGCTCTACACCATATTCTATACTATGTACTACTTTACACTACATTCTATACTATGTACCACTATACAGCTCTACACCATATACCACTATACACCACATTATATACTATGTACCAATATACACCATATTCTATACTATGTACCTCTATACACCATATTCTATACTATGTACCACTATACACCACATTCTATACTATGTACCAATATACACCATATTCTATACTATGTACCACTATACAGCTCTACACCACATTCTATACTTAATACCACTATACACCAGATTCTGTAATATGCACCACTATACAGCTCTACACCACATTCTATAATATATACCACTATACACCATATTCTATACTATGTGGCACTATACACCATATTCTATAATATGTACCACAATACAGCTCTACACCATATTCTATGCTATGTATCACTATACACAATATTATATACTATGTACCACTATAAAGCTCTACACCATATTCTATACTATATACAACTATACAGCATATTCTATACTATGTACCACTATACAGCTCTACACCAAATTCTATACTATGTGCAACTATACAGATCTACACCATATTCTATACTATGTACCTCTATACAACATATTCTATGTACCACTATACACCACATTCTATACTTTGTACCACTATACACCTCTATGCCACATTCTAGATTATGTACCACTATACACCATATTCTACACTATATACCACTATACACTATATTCTATACTATGTACCACTGTACAACATATTCTATTCTATATACCACTATTCAGGGCTACCCCATATTCTATACCATGTACCACTATACACCATATTCTATACTATGTACTATACACCATATTCTATACTATGTACTATACACCATATTCTATACTATGTACCAATATACACAATATTCTATACTATGTACCATTATACAGCTCTACATCAAATTCAATACAATATACCACTATACACCATATTCTATGCTATGTACCACTATACACAATATTCTGTACTATGTACCACTATACACCATATTCTATACTATATACCACTATACACCATTTTCTATACTATATACCACTATACAACATATTCTATACTATATACCACTATACAGGGCTACCCCATATTCTATACCATGTACCACTATTCACCATATTCTATACTATGTACTATACACCATATTCTATACTATGTACCACTATACACCATATTCTATACTATGTACCACTATACAGCTCTACATCATATTCTATACAATAAACCACTATACACCATATTCTATACTATGTACCACTATACACCATATTCTATACTATGTACCACTATAAAGCTCTACACCACATTCTATACTTTATACCACTATACACCAAATTCTATACTATGTTGCACTATTCACCATATTCTATACTATATACCACTATACAGCTCTACACCATATTCTATACTGTATACCACTATACACCATATTCTATTCTATGTACCACTATACACCTCTACACCTTATTCTATACTATGTACCACTATACAGCTCTATACCACATTCTATACTATGTACCACTATACAGCTCTACACCATATTCTATACTATATACTTCTATACACCACATTCTAAACTTAGATCCAAAATACACGATATTCTATACTATGTAACACTATACACCACATTCTATACTATGTACCACTATACAGCAATACACCACATTCTATAATTTGTACCACTATACACCACATTCTATACTATGTACCACTATAATGCTCTACACCATATTCTATACTATGTACCACTATACACCATATTCTATACTATGTACCACTATACACCACATTCTAGACTATGTAGCACTACACACCATATTCTATGTACCACTTTACACCACATTCTAGACTATGTACCATTATACACCATATTCTATACTTTGTACCTTTTTACACCATATTCTATACTATTTACCTCAATACCCCATATTCTATACTATATACCACTATTAACCATATTCTATACAATGTACCACTATACACCATATTCTATACTATATACAACTATACAGCTCTACCCCATATTCTATACTATGTACCACTATACACCATATTCTATACTATGTACCACTATAAACCATATTCTATGTACCACTATACACCACATTCTATACTATGTACCACTATACACCTCTATACCACATTCTAGATTATGTACCACTATACACCATATTCTACACTATGTACCACTATACACCATATTCTATTCTATGTTCCTCTATACACCATATTCTATACTATGTACCTCTATACACCATATTCTATACTATGTACCACTATACACCACATTCTATACTATGTAGCAATATTCACCATATTCTATACTATGTACCTCTATACAGCTCTACACCACATTCTATACTATATACCACTATACACCATATTCTGTAATATGTACCACTATACAGCTCTACACCACATTCTATACTATATACCACTATACACCATATTCTATACTATGTGGCACTATACACCATATTCTATACTATGTACCACTATACAGCTCTACACCATATTCTATGCTATGTATCACTATACACAATATTATATACTATGTACCACTATAAAGCTCTACACCATATTCTATACTATATACCACTATACAGCATATTCTATACTATGTACCACTATACAGCTCTACACCACATTCTATACTATGTGCAACTATACAGCTCTACACCATATTCTATACTATGTACCACTATACAACATATTCTATGTACCACTATACACCACATTCTATACTTTGTACCACTATACACCTCTATACCACATTCTAGATTATGTACCACTATACACCATATTCTACACTATGTACCACTATACACTATATTCTATACTATGTACCACTATACAACATATTCTATACTATATACCACTATACAGGGCTACCCCATATTCTATACCATGTACCACTATACACCATATTCTATACTATGTACTATACACCATATTCTATACTATGTACCACTATCCAGCTGTATACCACATTCTATACTATGTACTACTTTACACTACATTCTGTACTATGTACCACTATACAGCTCTACACCATATACCACTATACACGACATTACATACTATGTAACAATATACACCATATTCTATACTATGTACCTCTATGCACCATATTCTATACTATGAACCACTTAACACCACATTCTATACTAAGTAGCAATATACACCATATTCTATACTATGTACCACTATACAGCTCTACACCACATTCTATACTATATACCACTATACACCATATACTATACTATGTACCACTATAGAGCTCTACACCACATTCTATACTATATACCACTTTACACCATATTCTATACTATGTATCACTATACACCATATTCTATACTATGTACCACTATACAGCTCTACACCTTATTCTATACTAAGTATCACTTTACACAATATTATATACTATGTACCACTATAAAGCTCTACATCATATTCTATACTATATACCACTATACAGCATATTCTATACTATGTATCACTATACAGCTCTACACCACATTCTATACTATGTGCCACTATACAGCTCTACACCATATTCTATACTATGTACCACTATACACCATATTCTATGTACCACTATACACCATATTCTATGTACCACTATACACCACATTCTATACTATGTACCACTATACACCATATTCTATACTATGTACCTCTATACACCATATTCTATACTATGTACCACTATACACCATATTCTATACTATGTACCACTATACAGCTCTACACCACATTCTATACTATATACCACTATACACCATATTCTATACTATGTGGCACTCTACACTATATTCTATACTATGTACCACTATCCAGCTGTACACCACATTCTATACTATGTACCAACATACAGCTCTACACCATATTCTATACTATGTACTACTTTACACAACATTCTATACTATGTACCACTATACAGCTCTACACCATATACCACTATACACCACATTCTTTACTATGTACCAATATACACCATATTCTATACTATGTACCTCTATACACCATATTCTATACTATGTACCACTATACACCACATTCTATACTATGTACCAATATACACCTTATTCTATACTATGTACTATACAGCTCTACACCACATTCTATACTATATACCACTATACACCATATTCTGTAATATGTACCACTATACAGCTCTACTCCACATTCTATACTATATACCACTTTACACCATATTCTATACTATGTAGCACTATACACCTTATTCTATACTATGTACCACTGTACACCATATTCTATAATATGTACCACGGTACACCACATTCTAGACTATGTACCACTATACAACATATTCTATACTATTTACTTCTATACACTATATTCTATACTATGTACCACTATACACCATATTCTATACTATGTTCCATTATACAGCTCTACACCACATTCTATATTATGTACCACTATACACCACATTCTATACTATGTACCATTATATAGCTCTGTACTGCATTCTATACTATGTACCACAATACACCATATTCAATACTATGTACCACTATACAGCTCTACTCCACATTCTATACTATGTACCACTAAACACCATATTCTATGTAACACTATACACCACATTCTAAACTATGTCTGAATATACACCATATTCTATACTATGTACCTCTATACACCATAATTTATACTATTTACCACTATACACCACATTCTATACTATGTAGCACTATACACCATATTCTATACTATGTACCTCTATACACCATATTCTATGCTATGTACCACTATACACCATATTCTATATTATGTACCACAAAACACCATATTCTACACTATGTACCACTATATACCATATTCTATACTATATACCATTATAAAGCTCTACCCCATATTCTATACCATGTACCACTATACACCATATTCTATACTTTGTACAATACACCATATTCTTTACTATGTACCATTATACACCATATTCTATATACCACTATACACCACATTCCATACTATGTACCACTATACAGCTCAATACCACATTCTAGACTATGTACCACTATACACCATATTCTATACTATGTACCACTATACACCATATTCTATACTATGTACTATTCAACATATTCTATATTATGTACCACTATACACCATATTCTATACTATGTACCACTATACAGCTCTACATCATATATTATACAATATACCACTATACACCATATTCTATACTATGTACCACTATACACCATATTCTATACTATGTACCACTATACACCTTATTCTATACCATATTCCACTATACACTATATTCTATACTATGTTGCACTATACACCATATTCTATACTGTATACCACAATACACCATATTCTATGTACCACTATACACCTCTACACCATATTCTATACTATGTACCACTATACAGCTCTATACCACATTCTACACTATGTACCACTATACAGCTCTACACCATATTCTATACTATATACTACTATACACCATATTCTAAACTTAGTACCACTATACAACATATTCTATACTATGTACTTCTATACACCATATTCTATACTATGTACCACTATACACTACATTCTATACTATGTACCATTATACAGCTCTATACCACATTCTATATTATGTACCACTATACACCACATTCTATACTATGTGCACTATACAGCTCTATACCACATTCTATACTATGTACCACAATACACCATATTCTATACTATGCACCACTATACAGCTCTGAACCACAATCTATACTATGTACCACTAAATACCATATTCTATGTAACACTATATACCACATTCTAGACTATGGGCCTGATTCAGACCCACTCGCGAGTTGCTGGCAGCTCGCAAGTGGGTCGATGTTATGGACTGAGCATGCGCACGACGGAGGGAGCTCCGTCGTGCGCATGCGCCAGACTCGACGAGCGAAGGAAAGTCCTTCGCTCGTTGTGTCCGATCAAAGGGGGCGTGCTGTCAATGTTGATTGACAGCACGCCCCCTTTGGTGGGCATGCCGGGGCGTGCCTCCCTGATGGGGGAGTTCCCTCCCTGTCAGTGGGAGTGATTTTGGCTCTGATAGAGCCAAAATCACTCCGGAGCTTTCGGTTGAAAACCTCAAATATAGTGTATAGCGGTTTATACTATAGAATATGGTATATAGTGGTACATAGTATAGAATATGGTGTTTTGTGGTACATAGTATATAATATGGTGTATAATGGTACATAGTATAGAATATGGTGTATAGAGGTACATAGTATAGAATACTGTGTATAGTGCTACATAGTATAGAATGTGGTGTATAGTGGTACATAGTATAAATTATGGTGTATAGAGGTACATAGTATAGAATATGGTGTATAGTCAGACATAGTCTAGAATGTGGTGTATAGTGGTACCAAGAATATTGTGTTTAGAGGTACATAGTATAGAATGTGGTGTATAGCTGTATAGTGGTACATAGTATAGAATGTGGTGTATAGTGGTACATAATATAGAATGTGGTGTAGAGCTGTATAATGGTACATAGTATAGAATGTGGTGTATAGTGGTACATAGTATAGAATATGGTGTATAGAATTACATAATATAGAATATGTTGTATAGTGGTACATAGTCTAGAATGTGGAGTATAGTGGTACATAGTATAGAATATGGTGTACAGTGGTACATAGTATAGAATGTGGTGTTGAGATGTATAGTGGTACATAGTATAGAATATGGTGTAGAGCTGTATAGTAGTTCATAGTATAGAATGTGGTATATAGTGGTACATAGTATAGAACATAATGTATAGAGGTACAAAGTATAGAATATGGTGTATAGTGGTACATAGTATAGAATGTGGTGTATAGTGTTACTTTTTATAGAATATGGTGTATAGTGGTACATAGTATAGAATGTTGTGTAGAGCTGTATAGTGGTTTATAGTATAGAATATGGTGTATAGTGGTAAATAGTATAGAATGTGTTGTATAGTGGTACATAGTATAGAATTTGGTGTAGAGCTGTATAGTGGTACATAGAATAGAATGTGGTATATAGTGGTACATTGTATAGAATATGGTGTATAGTGGTACATAGTATAGAATGTTGTGTAGAGCTGTATAGTGGTTTATAGTATAGAATGTGGTATAAAGCTGTATAATGGTACATAGTATAGAATATGGTGTATAGAGGTTCAAAGTATAGAATATGGTGTATAGTGGTACATTGTATAGAATGTGGTCTAGAGCTGTATAGTGGTACATAGTGTAGAATGTGGTGTATAGTGGTACATAGTATAGAACATAGTGTATAGAGGTACAAAGTATAGAATATGGTGTATAGTGGTACATAGTATAGAATGTGGTGTATAGTGAGTGGTACATAGTATAGAATATGGTGTATAGAGGTACATAGTATAGAATTTGGTGTATAGTGGTACATAGTCTTGAATATGGTGTATAGTGGTACATAGTATAGAATGTGGTGTTGAGCTGTATAGTGGTACATAGTATAGAATATGGTGTATAGTGGTACATAGTATAGAATGTGGTGTAGAGCTGTTTAGTGGTATAAAGTATAGAATGTGGTATATAGTGCTACATAGTATAGAATATGGTGTATAGTGGTACTTAGTATAGAATGTGGTGTATAGTAGTATATAGTATAGAATATGGTGTAGAGCTGTACAGTGGTACATAGTATAGAAAGTGGAATAGAGCTGTATAGTGGTACATAGCATAGAATATGGTGTAGAGGTGTATAGTGGTAGATAGCATAGAATATGGTGTAGAGCTGTATAGTGGTTCATAGTATAGAATATGGTGTATAGTGGTACAGAGTATAGAAAATGGGGTAGAGCTGAATAGTTGTATATAGTATAGAATATGGTGTATAGTGGTACATTGTATAGAATATGGTGTAAAGTGGAACATAGTATAGAATTTGGTGTATAGAGGTACATAGTATAAAATATGATGTAGAACAGTATAGTGGTACATAGTATAGAATATGGTATATAGTGGTACATAGTATAGAATATGGTGTTTTGTGGTACATAGTATAAAATATGGTGTATAGTGGTACATAGTATAGAATATATTGTATAGAGGTACATAGTATAGAATAAGGTGTATAGTGCTACATAGTGTAGAATGTGGTGTATAGTGGTACATAGTATAAATTATGATGTATAGTCAGACATAGTCTAGAATGTGGAGTATAGTGGTACATAGAATATGGTGTTTATTGGTACATAGTAAAGAATGTGGTGTAGAGCTGTATAGTTGTACATAGTATAGAATGTGGTGTATAGTGGTACATAATATAGAATGTGGTGTAGAGCTGTATAATGGTACATAGTATAGAATGTGGTGTATAGTGGTACATAGTATAGAATATGGTGTATAGAATTACATAGTATAGAATATGTTGTATAGTGGTACATAGTCTAGAATGTGGTGTATAGTGGTACATAGTATAGAATATGGTGTACAGTGGTACATAGTATAGAATGTGGTGTAGAGATGTATAGTGGTACATAGTATAGAATATGGTGTAGAGCTGTATAGTAGTACATAGTATAGAATGTGGTATATAGTGGTACATAGTATAGAACATAATGTATAGAGGTACAAATTATAGAATATGGTGTATAGTGGTACATAGTATAGAATGTGGTGTATAGTTTTACATTTTATAGAATATGGTGTATAGTGGTACATAGTATAGAATATGGTGTATAGTGGTATATAGTATAGAATATGGTGTAGAGCTGTATAGTGGTTCATAGTATAGAAAATGGTGTATAGTGGTACATAGTATAGAATATGGGGCAGAGCTATATAGTGGTATATACTATAGAATATGGTGTATAGTGGTACATAGTATAGACTATGGTGTATTGTGGTATATAGTATAGAATATGGTTAATAGAGGTACATAGTATAGAATATGGTGTATAGACGTACATAGTATAGAATATGGTGTATAGTGGTTCATAGTATAGAATGTGGTTTACAGCTGTATAATGGTACATACTATAGAATGTGGTATAAAGCTGTATAGTGGTACATAGTATAGAATATGGTGTATAGTAGCATATAGTATAGAATATGATATAGAGCTGTATTGTGGTATATAGTATAGAATAAGGTGTAGAGCTGTAAAGTGGTACATAGTATAGAATATGGTGTAGAGCTGTATAGAGGTACATAGTATACAATATGATGTATAGTGGTATATAATATAGAATATGGTGTAGAGCTGTAAAGTGGTGCATAGTATAGAGTATTGTGTATAGTGATACATAGCATAGAATATGGTGTAGAGCTGTATAGTGGTATGTAGTATAGAATATGGTGTATTGTGCTACATAGTATAGAATATGGTGTATAGTGGTATATAGTATAGAATGTGGTGTAGAGCTGTATAGTGCTACATAGTATAGCATATGGTGTATAGTGGTACATAGTATAAAATACTGGGTATAGAGGTACATAGTATAGAATATGGTGTATAGTGGTACATAGTATAGAATGTGGTGTATAGTGGTGCATAGTGGTACATAGTATAGATTGTGGTGTAGTGGTACATAGTATAGAATGTGGTGTATAGTGGTATATGGTGTAGAGCTGTATAGTGGTACATAGTATAGAATGTGGTGTATAGTAGTACATAGTAAAGAATACGGTGTAGAGCTGTATAGTTGGACATAGTATAGAATGTGGTGTAGAGGTGTATAGTGGTACATAGTATACAATATGGTGTATAGTGGTATATAGTATACAATATGGTGTAGAGCTGTAAAGTGGTGCATAGTATAGAGTATTGTGTATAGTGATACATAGCATAGAATATGGTGTAGAGCTGTATAGTGGTATGTAGTATAGAATATGGTGTATTGTGCTACATAGTATAGAATATGGTGTATAGTGGTATATAGTATAGAATGTGGTGTAGAGCTGTATAGTGCTACATAGTATAGCATATGGTGTATAGTGGTACATAGTATAAAATACTGGGTATAGAGGTACATAGTATAGAATATGGTGTATAGTGGTACATAGTATAGAATGTGGTGTATAGTGGTGCATAGTGGTACATAGTATAGAGTGTGGTGTAGTGGTACATAGTATAGAATGTGGTGTATAGTGGTATATGGTGTAGAGCTGTATAGTGGTACATAGTATAGAATGTGGTGTATAGTAGTACATAGTATAGAATACGGTGTAGAGCTGTATAGTTGGACATAGTATAGAATGTGGTGTAGAGGTGTATAGTGGTACATAGTATACAATATGGTGTATAGTGGTATATAGTATACAATATGGTGTAGAGCTGTAAAGTGGTGCATAGTATAGAGTATTGTGTATAGTGATACATAGCATAGAATATGGTGTAGAGCTGTATAGTGGTACATAGTATAAAATACGGTGTATAGAGGTACATATTATAGAATATGGTGTATAGTGGTACATAGTATAGAATGTGGTGTATCGTGGTGCATAGTGGTACATAGTATAGAGTGTGGTGTAGTGGTACATAGTATAAAATGTGGTGTATAGTGGTATATGGTGTAGAGCTGTATAGTGGTACATAGTAAAGAATGTGGTGTATAGTAGTACATAGCATAGAATATGGTGTAGAGCTGTATAGTTGTTCATTGTATAGAATGTGGTGTAGAGCTGTATAGTGGTACATAGTATAGAATATGGTGTATAGTGGTACATAGTATAGAATGTGTTGCAGAGCTGTATAGTGGTACATAGTATAGAATGTGGTGTATAGTGGTACATAGTATAGAATATGGTGTACAGTGGTACATAGTATAGAATATGGTGTAGAGCTGTATAGTTGTACATAGTATAGAATATGGTGTAGAGCTGTATTGTGGTACATAGTATAGAATATGGAGTATAGTGGTACATAGTATAGAATATGGTGTATAGAGGTACATAGTATAGAATATGGTGTATAGTGGTACATAGTATGGAATACATTGTATAGTGGAACATAGTATAGAATATGGTGTATTGTGGTACATAGTTTAGAATATGGTGTAAAGTGGTACATTGTAAAGAATAAGGTTTATAGAGGTACATAATATAGAATATGGAGAATAGTGGTACTTAGTATAGAATGTGGTGTATAGTGGTACATAGTATAGAATGTGGTGTATAGAGGTAAATAGTATAGAATATGGTTTATAGTGATACATAGTCTAGAATATGGTGTATATTGGTACATAGAATATGATTTATAGTTTTACATAGTATAGAATGTGGTGTAGAGCTGAATAGTGGTACATAGTATAGAATATGGATTACAGTGTTACATAGTATAGAATGTGGAGTATAGTGTTACATAGTATAGAATATGGTGTATAGTGGTACGTAGTATAGAATGTGATCTATAGCAGTATAGAGTATAGAATATGGTGTAGAGCTGTACAGTTGTACATAGTATAGAATGTGGTATAGAGCTGTAATGTGGTACATAGCATTGAAAATGGTGTAGAGGTGTATAGTGGTACATAGTATAGAATATGTTGTATAATGGTAAATAGTTTAGAATATGGTGTAGAGCTGTATAGTGTTTCATAGTATAGAATATGGTGTATAGTGGTACATAGTATAGAATATGGGGTAGAGCTGTATAGTTGTATATAGTATAGAATATGGTGTATAGTGGTACATTGCATAGAATATGGTTAATAGTGGTATATAGTATAGAATATGGTGTATAGAGGTAAATAGTATAGAATATGGTGTATAAAGGTACATATTATAGAATATGGTGTATAGTGGTACATAGTCTAGAATGTGGTGTATAGTGGTACATAGAATATGGTGTATAGTGGTACACAGTGTAGAATGTGGTGTAGAGCTGTATAGTGGTACATAGTATAGAATATGGTGTATTGTGGTACATAGTATAGAATGTTTTGTAGAGCTGTATAATGGTACATAGTTTAGGCTGTGGTGTATAGTGGTATATAGTATAGAATATGGTGTATAGAGGTACATAGTATAGAATATGGTGTATAGTGGTACATAGTATAGAATATGGTGTACAGTGGTACATATTATAGAATGTGGTGTAGAGCTGTATAGTGGTACATAGTATAGAATATTGTTTAGAGCTGTATAGTGGTACAAAGTATAAAATGTGGTAAATAGTGGTACATATTATAGAATGTGGTGTAGAGCTGTATAATGGTACATAGTATAGAATGTGGTGTATAGTGTTACATAGTATAGAATATGGTGTATAGTGGTACATAGTATAGAATGTGTTGTATAGTAGTATATAGTATAGAATATGGTGTAGAGCAGTATAGTGGTACATAGTATAGAATATGGTGTAGAGGTGTATAGTGGTATATAGTATAGAATATGGTGTATAGTTGTATATTGTATAGAATGTGGTGTAGAGCTGTATAGTGGTTCATAGTATAGTAAATGGTGTATAGTTGTACATAGTATAGAATATGGGGTAGAGCTGTATAGTGGTATATAGTATAGAATATGGTGTATTGTGGTATATAGTATAGAATATGGTGTATAGTTGTATATAGTATAGAATATGGTGTATAGAGGTACATAGTATAGAATATGGTGTATAGAGTTACATAGTATAGAATATGGTGTATAATGGTACATAGTCTAGAATGTGGTGTATATTGGTACATAGAATATGTTGTATAGTGGTACATAGTATAGAATATGGTATAGAGCTCTGTTGTGGTACATAGTATAGAATACGGTGTAGAGCTGTATAGTTGGTCATAGTATAGAATATGGTGTATTGTGGTACATAGTATAGAGTATGGTGTAAAGTGGTACATTGTATAGAATGTGGTGTATAGTGGTACATAGTATAGAATATGGTGTACAGTGGTACATAGTATAGAATATGGTGTAGAGCTGTATAGTTGTACATAGTATAGAATATGGTGTAGAGCTGTATTGTGGTACATAGTATAGAATATGGTGTATAGTGGTACATAGTATAGAATATGGTGTATAGAGGTACATAGTATAGAATATGGTGTATAGTGGTACATAGTGTGGAATACGTTGTATAGTGGAACATAGTATAGAAAATGGTGTATTGTGGTACATAGTATAGAGTATGGTGTAAAGTGGTACATTGTAAAGAATATGGTGTATAGAGGTACATAGTATAGAATATGGTGTATAGTGGTACTTAGTATAGAATGTGGTGTACAGTGGTACATATTATAGAATGTGGTGTAGAGCTGTATAGTGGTACATAGTATAGAATATTGTTTATAGCTGTATAGTGGTACAAAGTATAAAATGTGGTATATAGTGGTACATATTATAGAATGTGGTGTAGAGCTGTAAAATGGTACATAGTATAGAATGTGGTGTATAGTGTTACATAGTATAGAATATGGTGTATTGTGGTACATAGTATAGAATGTGGTGTAGAGCTGTATAATGGTACATAGTATAGGATGTGGTGTATAGTGGTAAATAGTATAGAATATGGTTTATAGAGGTACATAGTATAGAATATGGTGTATATTGGTACATAGTATAGAATATGGTGTATAGTGGTACATAGTATAGAATATGGTGTATAGTGGTACATAGTATAGAATGTGGTGTAGAGCTGTATAGTGGAAAAAAGTATAGAATGTGGTGTATGGAGTTACATAGTATAAAATATAGTGTATAGAGGTACATAGTATAGAATGTGGTGTATAGTGGTATATGGTGTAGAGCTGTATAGTGGTACATAGTATAGAATGTGGTGTATAGTAGTACATAGTATAGAATACGGTGTAGAGCTGTATAGTTGGTCATAGTATAGAATATGGTGTATAGTGGTACATAGTATAGAATGTGTTGCAGAGCTGTATAGTGGTACATTGTATAGAATGTGGTGTACAGTGGTACATAATATAGAATATGGTGTACAGTGGTACATAGTATAGAATATGGTGTAGAGTTGTATAGTTGTACATAGTATAGAAAATGGTGTAGAGCTGTATTGTGGTACATAGTATAGAATATGGTGTATAGTGGTACATAGTATAGAATATGGTGTATAGAGGTACATAGTATAGAATATGGTGTATAGTGGTACATAGTATGGAATACGTTGTATAGTGGAACATAGTATAGAAAATGGTGTATTGTGGTACATAGTATAGAGTATGGTGTAAAGTGGTACATTGTAAAGAATATGGTGTATAGAGGTACATAGTATAGAATATGGTGTATAGTGGTACTTAGTATAGAATGTGGTGTACAGTGGTACATATTATAGAATGTGGTGTAGAGCTGTATAGTGGTACATAGTATAGAATATTGTTTATAGCTGTATAGTGGTACAAAGTATAAAATGTGGTATATAGTGGTACATATTATAGAATGTGGTGTAGAGCTGTAAAATGGTACATAGTATAGAATGTGGTGTATAGTGTTACATAGTATAGAATATGGTGTATTGTGGTACATAGTATAGAATGTGGTGTAGAGCTGTATAATGGTACATAGTATAGGATGTGGTGTATAGTGGTATATAGTATAGAATATGGTTTATAGAGGTACATAGTATAGAATATGGTGTATATTGGTACATAGTATAGAATATGGTGTATAGTGGTACATAGTATAGAATATTGTTTAGAGCTGTTTAGTGGTACATAATATAGAATGTGGTGTAGAGCTGTATAATGGTACATAGTATAGAATGTGGTGTATAGTGTTACATAGTATAGAATATGGTGTATAGTGGTACATAGTATAGAATGTGTTGTATAGTAGTATATAGTATAGAATATGGTGTAGAGCAGTATAGTGGTACATAGTATAGAATATGGTGTAGAGGTGTATAGTGGTATATAGTATAGAATATGGTGTATAGTTGTAATTAGTATAGAATGTGGTGTAGAGCTGTATAGTGGTTCATAGTATAGAAAATGTTGTATAGTGGTACATAGTATAGAATATGGGGTAGAGCTGTATAGTGGTATATAGTATAGAATATGGTGTATAGTGGTATATAGTATAGAATATGGTGTATAGAGGTACATAGTATAGAATATGGTGTATAGAGTTACATAGTATAGAATATGGTGTATAATGGTACATAGTCTAGAATGTGGTGTATATTGGTACATAGAATATGTTGTATAGTGGTACATAGTATAGAATATGGTATAGAGCTCTGTTGTGGTACATAGTATAGAATATGGTGTAGAGCTGTATATTGGTACATAGTATAGAATATGGTGTATAGTGGTACATAGTATATAATGTGGTGTAGAGCTGTATAGTGGTACATAGTATAGAATGTGGTGTATGGAGATACATAGTATAAAATATAGTGTATAGAGGCACATAGTATAGAATATGGTGTATAGTGGTACATTGTATAGAATGTAGTGTATAGTGGTACATAGTATAGAAAGTGGTGTATAGAGGTACATAGTATAGAAGATGGTGTATAGTGGTACATAGTCTAGAATATGGTGTATAGTGTTATATAGTCTAGAATATGGTGTATAGTGGTACATAGAAAATGATGTATAGTGGTACATAGTATAGAATGTGGTGTAAAGCTGTATAGTGGTACATAGCATAGAATATGGTGTAAAGGTGTATAGTGGTATATAGTATAGAATTTGGTGTATAGTGTTATATAGTATAGAATATGGTGTATAGAGGTACATAGTATAGAATATGGTGTATAGAGTTACATAGTATAGAATATGGTGTATAATGGTACATAGAATATGGAGTATAGTGGTATATAGTATAGAATGTGGTGTAGAGCTGTATAGTTTTACATAGAATAGAATATGTTGTATAGTGGTACATAGCATAGAATGTGGTGTACAGCTGTATAGTGGTACATAGTATAGAATATGATGTATAATGGTACATAGTATAGAATGTGGTTTAGAGCTGTATAATGGTACATAGTATAGAATGTGGTATAAAGCTGTATAGTGGTACAAAGTATAGAATATGGTGTATAGTGGTATAAAGTATAGAATATGGTATAGAGCTATATTGTGGTACATAGTATAGAATATGGTGTAGAGCTGTATATTGGTACATAGTTTAGAATATGGTGTAAAGTGGTACATAGTACAGAATGTGGTGTAGAGCTGTATAGTGGTACATAGTATAGAATGTGGTGTATGGTGGTACATAATATAGAATATAGTGTATAGAGGCACATAGTATAGAATATGGTGTATAGTGGTACATAGTATAGAATGTGGTGTATAGTGGTACATAGTATAGAATATGGTGTATAGTGGTACATAGTCTAGAATATGGTGTTTAGTGGTAAATAGAATATGTTGTATAGTGATACATAGTATAGAATGTTGTGTAAAGCTGTATAATGGTACATAGTATAGAATATTGTGTATAGTGGTACTTAGTATAGAATGTGGTCTATAGTAGTATATAGTATAGAATATGGTGTAGAGCTGTACAGTTGTACATAGTATAGAATGTGGTATAGAGCTGTATAGTGGTACATAGCATAGAATATGCTGTAGAGGTGTATAGTGCTACATAGTATAGAATATGGTGTAAAGTGGTAAATAGTATAGAATATGGTGTATAGAGGTACATAGTATAGAATATGGTGTATAGTGGTACATAGTATAGAATATGGTGCATAGTGCTACATAGTATAGAATATGGTGTATAGTGGTACATAGTATAGAATACGGTGTAGAGTGGTACATAGTATAGAATATGGTGTATAGTGGTTCATAGTATAGAACAGGGCCGTAGCTAGGGTAGTGCGGCAGGTGCCATCGCACAAGGAACCACAGATCAGGGAGCGCAGGTTGGGCCTTCCAAATTTCTATTTATTATCATTCTCGTTTGTAGCTTACTTTTATTTCATCCCCAGCATCGCCTGGCCTCTACTATACATTCCCTGGCCCTTCCCCATGATGCCATGGCCCTTTTTTGGGTGCATTATGTGCCTTTGAAAAATGAGGGAGGGCCAATGCTCTTTCTGGCACAGGGCACCGAAAAGTCCAGTTACGGCTCTGGTAATGAATATGTTGTATAGTGGTACATAGTATAGAATATGGTGTATAGTGGTACATAGCATAGAATATGGTGTACAGTGGTACATAGTCTAGAATGTGGTGTATAGTGGTACATAGAATATGGTGTATAGTGGTACATAGTATAGAATGTGGTGTAGTGCTGTATAGTGGTACATAGTACAGAATATGGTGTATAGTGGTATATAGTATAGAATATGGTGTAGAGCTGTATAGTGGTACATAGTATAGAATATTGGGCCTGATTCAGAGCCGAACACTCTGACCAGAGTGCTCACTCTGAATCAGGGCCCTCCTCCATTAAAATGGAGCGTCCTCCTGAACGCTCGTATAGCTGTGGGTCACCACCCACAGCATATACGAGTGTGCAACAAGATGGTCGCGATGTTCTTGACCATCGCAACCATCGGACTTGCGAGTGAAACCCTGTGGGCGGGTTTCTCAACCACAAACCCAGGAGTGATTTTGGCTCTATCAGAGCCAAAATCACTCCCACTGCCATCACTAGTGATGTCAGTGGGGCCGGATTGAGATGGTAGGCGTTCCCTTGGGAACGCCTCCGTCTGGCAGGCACACCCCCGGCACGCCCAGTAAAGGGGGCGTGCTGTCAATCAACATCAAAAGCATGCCCTCTTTGCCGCAAGACCCCGAGCGACGGGAAATCCGATGCTCATTGGGTCTCGCGCATGCACACGATGGAGCTCCATCCATCGTGCGCTTGGGCAGTGGGGAACATCGACCCACTTGTGAGCGTACTGCCACTTGCGAGTGGGTCTGAATGACCCCCATTGTGTATAGTGATACATAGCATAGAATAAGGTGTAGAGCTGTACAGTGGTACATAGTATAGAATATGGTGTATAGTGCTACATAGTATAGTATATGGTGTATAGTGGTACATAGTATAGAATATGGTGTATAGTGGTACACAGTATAGAATATGGTGTATAGAGGTACATAGTATAGAATATGGTGCATATTGGTACATATTATAGAACATGGTGTATAGTGGTACATAGTGGTACATAGTATAGAATGTGGTGTACAGTGGTATATGATATAGAGCTGTATAGTGGTACATAGTATAGAATGTGGTGTATAGTAGTACATAGTATAGAATTTGGTGTAGAGCAGTATAGTGGTATATAGTATAGAATTTGGTGTAGAGCTGTATAGTGGTTCATAGTATAGAATATGGTGTGTAGTGGTACATAGTATAGATTGTGTTGAAGAGCTGTAAAGTGGTACAATGTATAGAATATTGTGTAAAGTGGTACATAGTATAGAATATGGTGTATAGTGGTACATAGTAAAGATTATGGTGTAGAGCTGTATAGTGGTACATAGTACAGAATATGGTGTAGAGCAGTATAGTGGTACATAGTTTAGAATATGGTGTAGAGCCGTTTTGTGGTACATAGTATAGAATATGGTGTATAGTGGTACATAGTATAGAATATGGTGTATAGAGGTAAATATTATAGAATATGGTGTATTGTGGTACATAGTATAGAATATGGTGTATAGTGCTACATAGTATAGTATATGGTGTATAGTGGTACATAGTATAGAATATGGTGTATAGTGGTACATAGTATAGAATATGGTGTATAGAGGTACATAGTATAGAATATGGTGTATATTGGTACATATTATAGAACATGGTGTATAGTGGTACATAGTGGTACATAGTATAGAATGTGGTGTACAGTGGTATATGATTTAGAGCTGTAAAGTGGTACATAGTATAGGATGTGGTGTATAGTAGTACATAGTATAGAATTTGGTGTAGAGCAGTATAGTGGTACATAGTAAAGAATTTGGTGTAGAGCTGTATAGTGGTACATAGTATAGAATATGGTGTGTAGTGGTACATAGTATAGATTGTGTTGAAGAGCTGTATAGTGGTACAATGTATAGAATATGGTGTAAAGTGGTACATAGTATAGAATATGGTGTATAGTGGTACATAGTAAAGATTATGGTGTAGAGCTGTATAGTGGTACATAGTACAGAATATGGTGTAGAGCAGTATAGTGGTACATAGTTTAGAATATGGTGTAGAGCCATTTTGTGGTACATAGTATAGAATATGGTGTATAGTGGTACATAGTATAGAATATGGTGTATAGAGGTAAATATTATAGAATATGGTGTATTGTGGTACATAGTATAGAATATGTTGTATAGTGCTACATAGTATAGAATGTGTTGTATAATGGTACATAGTATAAAATATGGTGTATAGCGGTATATAGTGTAGAATATGGTATATAGTGGTCCACAGTATAGAATATGGTATATAGAGGTACATAGTATAGAATATGGTGTATAGAGGTATACAGTATAGAATATGGTGTATACTGGTACATAGTATAGAATTTGGTGTAGAGCTGTATTGTGGTACATAGTATAGAATATAGTATAGAGCTGTATTGTGCTTCATTGCATAGAATATGGTGTACAGTGGTACATAGGATAGAAAATGGTGTATAGTTGAACATAGTATAGAATATGGTGTGTATAGTTGTACATAGTATAGAATATGGTGTATAGTGGTACATACTATAGAATATGGTGTATAGAGGTACATAGTATAGAATATGGTGTATATTGGTACATATTGTAGAACATGGTATATAGTGGTACATAGTGGTACATAGTATAGAATGTGGTGTACAGTGGTATATGATATAGAGCTGTATAGTGGTACATAGTATAGAATGTGGTGTATAGTAGTACATAGTATAGAATTTGGTTTAGAGCAGTATAGTGGTACATAGTATAGAATTTGGTGTAGAGCTGTATAGTGGTACATAGTATAGAATATGGTGTGTAGTGGTACATAGTATAGATTGTGTTGAAGAGCTGTATAGTGGTACAATGTATAGAATATGGTGTATATTGGTACATATTATAGAACATGGTGTATAGTGGTAAATAGTGGTACATAGTATAGAATGTGGTGTACAGTGTTATATGATATAGAGCTGTATAGTGGTACATAGTATAGAATGTGGTGTATAGTAGTACATAGTATAGAATTTGGTGTAGAGCAGTATAGTGGTACATAGTATAGAATTTGGTGTAGAGCTGTATAGTGGTTCATAGTATAGAATATGGTGTGTAGTGGTACATAGTATAGATTGTGTTGAAGAGCTGTAAAGTGGTACAATGTATAGAATATTGTGTAAAGTGGTACATAGTATAGAATATGGTGTATAGTGGTACATAGTAAAGATTATGGTGTAGAGCTGTATAGTGGTACATAGTACAGAATATGGTGTAGAGCAGTATAGTGGTACATAGTTTAGAATATGGTGTAGAGCCGTTTTGTGGTACATAGTATAGAATATGGTGTATAGAGGTACATAGTATAGAATATGGTGTATAGTGGTACATAGTATGGAATACGTTGTATAGTGGAACATAGTATAGAAAATGGTGTATTGTGGTACATAGTATAGAGTATGGTGTAAAGTGGTACATTGTAAAGAATATTGTGTATAGAGGTACATAGTATAGAATATGGTGTATAGTGGTACTTAGTATAGAATGTGGTGTACAGTGGTACATATTATAGAATGTGGTGTAGAGCTGTATAGTGGTACATAGTATAGAATATTGTTTATAACTGTATAGTGGTACAAAGTATAAAATGTGGTATATAGTGGTACATATTATAGAATGTGGTGTAGAGCTGTAAAATGGTACATAGTATAGAATGTGGTGTATAGTGTTACATAGTATAGAATATGGTGTATTGTGGTACATAGTATAGAATGTGGTGTAGAGCTGTATAATGGTACATAGTATAGGATGTGGTGTATAGTGGTATATAGTATAGAATATGGTTTATAGAGGTACATAGTATAGAATATGGTGTATATTGGTACATAGTATAGAATATGGTGTATAGTGGTACATAGTATAGAATATTGTTTAGAGCTGTTTAGTGGTACATAATATAGAATGTGGTGTAGAGCTGTATAATGGTACATAGTATAGAATGTGGTGTATAGTGTTACATAGTATAGAATATGGTGTATAGTGGTACATAGTATAGAATGTGTTGTATAGTAGTATATAGTATAGAATATGGTGTAGAGCAGTATAGTGGTACATAGTATAGAATATGGTGTAGAGGTGTATAGTGGTATATAGTATAGAATATGGTGTATAGTTGTAATTAGTATAGAATGTGGTGTAGAGCTGTATAGTGGTTCATAGTATAGAAAATGGTGTATAGTGGTACATAGTATAGAATATGGGGTAGAGCTGTATAGTGGTATATAGTATAGAATATGGTGTATAGTGGTATATAGTATAGAATATGGTGTATACAGGTACATAGTATAGAATATGGTGTATAGAGTTACATAGTATAGAATATGGTGTATAATGGTACATAGTCTAGAATGTGGTGTATATTGGTACATAGAATATGTTGTATAGTGGTACATAGTATAGAATATGGTATAGAGCTCTG
This sequence comes from Taudactylus pleione, assembly GCA_031769625.1. Lineage (NCBI taxonomy): Eukaryota > Metazoa > Chordata > Amphibia > Anura > Myobatrachidae > Taudactylus > Taudactylus pleione. Next base: position 61,691 of record JAUIMM010003499.1, read on the forward strand.
TTGTGGTACATAGTATAGAATATGGTGTAGAGCTGTATATTGGTACATAGTATAGAATATGGTGTATAGTGGTACATAGTATATAATGTGGTGTAGAGCTGTATAGTGGTACATAGTATAGAATGTGGTGTATGGAGGTACATAGTATATAATATAGTGTATAGAGGCACATAGTATAGAATATGGTGTATAGTGGTACATAGTATAGAATGTAGTGTATAGTGGTACATAGTATAGAAAGTGGTGTATAGAGGTACATAGTATAGAAGATGATGTATAGTGGTACATAGTCTAGAATATGGTGTATAGTGTTATATAGTCTAGAATATGGTGTATAGTGGTACATAGAAAATGATGTATAGTGGTACATAGTATAGAATGTGGTGTAAAGCTGTATAGTGGTACATAGCATAGAATATGGTGTAAAGGTGTATAGTGGTATATAGTATAGAATTTGGTGTATAGTGTTATATAGTATAGAATATGGTGTATAGAGGTACATAGTATAGAATATGGTGTATAGAGTTACATAGTATAGAATATGGTGTATAATGGTACATAGAATATGGAGTATAGTGGTATATAGTATAGAATGTGGTGTAGAGCTGTATAGTTTTACATAGAATAGAATATGTTGTATAGTGGTACATAGTATAGAATGTGGTGTACAGCTGTATAGTGGTACATAGTATAGAATATGGTGTATAATGGTACATAGTATAGAATGTGGTTTAGAGCTGTATAATGGTACATAGTATAGAATGTGGTATAAAGCTGTATAGTGGTACAAAGTATAGAATATGGTGTATAGTGGTATAAAGTATAGAATATGGTATAGAGCTATATTGTGGTACATAGTATAGAATATGGTGTAGAGCTGTATATTGGTACATAGTTTAGAATATGGTGTAAAGTGGTACATAGTACAGAATGTGGTGTAAAGCTGTATAGTGGTACATAGCATAGAATATGGTGTAAAGGTGTATAGTGGTATATAGTATAGAATTTGGTGTATAGTGTTATATAGTATAGAATATGGTGTATAGAGGTACATAGTATAGAATATGGTGTATAGAGTTACATAGTATAGAATATGGTGTATAATGGTACATAGAATATGGAGTATAGTGGTATATAGTATAGAATGTGGTGTAGAGCTGTATAGTTTTACATAGAATAGAATATGTTGTATAGTGGTACATAGTATAGAATGTGGTGTACAGCTGTATAGTGGTACATAGTATAGAATATGGTGTATAATGGTACATAGTATAGAATGTGGTTTAGAGCTGTATAATGGTACATAGTATAGAATGTGGTATAAAGCTGTATAGTGGTACAAAGTATAGAATATGGTGTATAGTGGTATAAAGTATAGAATATGGTATAGAGCTATATTGTGGTACATAGTATAGAATATGGTGTAGAGCTGTATATTGGTACATAGTTTAGAATATGGTGTAAAGTGGTACATAGTACAGAATGTGGTGTAGAGCTGTATAGTGGTACATAGTATAGAATGTGGTGTATGGTGGTACATAATATAGAATATAGTGTATAGAGGCACATAGTATAGAATATGGTGTATAGTGGTACATAGTATAGAATGTGGTGTATAGTGGTACATAGTATAGAATATGGTGTATAGTGGTACATAGTCTAGAATATGGTGTTTAGTGGTACATAGAATATGATGTATAGTGATACATAGTATAGAATGTGGTGTAAAGCTGTATAATGGTACATAGTATAGAATATTGTGTATAGTGGTACTTAGTATAGAATGTGGTCTATAGTAGTATATAGTATAGAATATGGTGTAGAGCTGTACAGTTGTACATAGTATAGAATGTGGTATAGAGCTGTATAGTGGTACATAGCATAGAATATGCTGTAGAGGTGTATAGTGCTACATAGTATAGAATATGGTGTAAAGTGGTAAATAGTATAGAATATGGTGTATAGAGGTACATAGTATAGAATATGGTGTATAGTGGTACATAGTATAGAATATGGTGCATAGTGCTACATAGTATAGAATATGGTGTATAGTGGTACATAGTATAGAATACGGTGTAGAGTGGTACATAGTATAGAATATGGTGTATAGTGGTTCATAGTATAGAACAGGGCCGTAGCTAGGGTAGTGCGGCAGGTGCCATCGCACAAGGAACCACAGATCAGGGAGCGCAGGTTGGGCCTTCCAAATTTCTATTTATTATCATTCTCGTTTGTAGCTTACTTTTATTTCATCCCCAGCATCGCCTGGCCTCTACTATACATTCCCTGGCCCTTCCCCATGATGCCATGGCCCTTTTTTGGGTGCATTATGTCCCTTTGAAAAATGAGGGAGGGCCAATGCTCTTTCTGGCACAGGGCACCAAAAAGTCCAGTTACGGCTCTGGTAATGAATATGTTGTATAGTGGTACATAGTATAGAATATGGTGTATAGTGGTACATAGCATAGAATATGGTGTACAGTGGTACATAGTCTAGAATGTGGTGTATAGTGGTACATAGAATATGGTGTATAGTGGTACATAGTATAGAATGTGGTGTAGTGCTGTATAGTGGTACATAGTACAGAATATGGTGTATAGTGGTATATAGTATAGAATATGGTGTAGAGCTGTATAGTGGTACATAGTATAGAATATTGGGCCTGATTCAGAGCCGAACACTCTGACCAGAGTGCTCGCTCTGAATCAGGGCCCTCCTCCATTAAAATGGAGCGTCCTCCTGAACGCTCGTATAGCTGTGGGTCACCACCCACAGCATATACGAGTGTGCAACAAGATGGTCGCGATGTTCTTGACCATCGCAACCATCGGACTTGCGAGTGAAACCCTGTGGGCGGGTTTCTCAACCACAAACCCAGGAGTGATTTTGGCTCTATCAGAGCCAAAATCACTCCCACTGCCATCACTAGTGATGTCAGTGGGGCCGGATTGAGACGGTAGGCGTTCCCTTGGGAATGCCTCCGTCTGGCAGGCACACCCCCGGCACGCCCAGTAAAGGGGGCGTGCTGTCAATCAACATCAAAAGCATGCCCTCTTTGCCGCAAGACCCCGAGCGACGGGAAATCTGATGCTCATTGGGTCTCGCGCATGCACACGATGGAGCTCCATCCATCGTGCGCTTGGGCAGTGGGGAACATCGACCCACTTGTGAGCGTACTGCCACTTGCGAGTGGGTCTGAATGACCCCCATTGTGTATAGTGATACATAGCATAGAATAAGGTGTAGAGCTGTACAGTGGTACATAGTATAGAATATGGTGTATAGTGCTACATAGTATAGTATATGGTGTATAGTGGTACATAGTATAGAATATGGTGTATAGTGGTACACAGTATAGAATATGGTGTATAGAGGTACATAGTATAGAATATGGTGCATATTGGTACATATTATAGAACATGGTGTATAGTGGTACATAGTGGTACATAGTATAGAATGTGGTGTACAGTGGTATATGATATAGAGCTGTATAGTGGTACATAGTATAGAATGTGGTGTATAGTAGTACATAGTATAGAATTTGGTGTAGAGCAGTATAGTGGTATATAGTATAGAATTTGGTGTAGAGCTGTATAGTGGTTCATAGTATAGAATATGGTGTGTAGTGGTACATAGTATAGATTGTGTTGAAGAGCTGTAAAGTGGTACAATGTATAGAATATTGTGTAAAGTGGTACATAGTATAGAATATGGTGTATAGTGGTACATAGTAAAGATTATGGTGTAGAGCTGTATAGTGGTACATAGTACAGAATATGGTGTAGAGCAGTATAGTGGTACATAGTTTAGAATATGGTGTAGAGCCGTTTTGTGGTACATAGTATAGAATATGGTGTATAGTGGTACATAGTATAGAATATGGTGTATAGAGGTAAATATTATAGAATATGGTGTATTGTGGTACATAGTATAGAATATGGTGTATAGTGCTACATAGTATAGTATATGGTGTATAGTGGTACATAGTATAGAATATGGTGTATAGTGGTACATAGTATAGAATATGGTGTATAGAGGTACATAGTATAGAATATGGTGTATATTGGTACATATTATAGAACATGGTGTATAGTGGTACATAGTGGTACATAGTATAGAATGTGGTGTACAGTGGTATATGATTTAGAGCTGTAAAGTGGTACATAGTATAGGATGTGGTGTATAGTAGTACATAGTATAGAATTTGGTGTAGAGCAGTATAGTGGTACATAGTAAAGAATTTGGTGTAGAGCTGTATAGTGGTACATAGTATAGAATATGGTGTGTAGTGGTACATAGTATAGATTGTGTTGAAGAGCTGTATAGTGGTACAATGTATAGAATATGGTGTAAAGTGGTACATAGTATAGAATATGGTGTATAGTGGTACATAGTAAAGATTATGGTGTAGAGCTGTATAGTGGTACATAGTACAGAATATGGTGTAGAGCAGTATAGTGGTACATAGTTTAGAATATGGTGTAGAGCCATTTTGTGGTACATAGTATAGAATATGGTGTATAGTGGTACATAGTATAGAATATGGTGTATAGAGGTAAATATTATAGAATATGGTGTATTGTGGTACATAGTATAGAATATGTTGTATAGTGCTACATAGTATAGAATGTGTTGTATAATGGTACATAGTATAAAATATGGTGTATAGCGGTATATAGTGTAGAATATGGTATATAGTGGTCCACAGTATAGAATATGGTATATAGAGGTACATAGTATAGAATATGGTGTATAGAGGTATACAGTATAGAATATGGTGTATACTGGTACATAGTATAGAATTTGGTGTAGAGCTGTATTGTGGTACATAGTATAGAATATAGTATAGAGCTGTATTGTGCTTCATTGCATAGAATATGGTGTACAGTGGTACATAGGATAGAAAATGGTGTATAGTTGAACATAGTATAGAATATGGTGTGTATAGTTGTACATAGTATAGAATATGGTGTATAGTGGTACATACTATAGAATATGGTGTATAGAGGTACATAGTATAGAATATGGTGTATATTGGTACATATTGTAGAACATGGTATATAGTGGTACATAGTGGTACATAGTATAGAATGTGGTGTACAGTGGTATATGATATAGAGCTGTATAGTGGTACATAGTATAGAATGTGGTGTATAGTAGTACATAGTATAGAATTTGGTTTAGAGCAGTATAGTGGTACATAGTATAGAATTTGGTGTAGAGCTGTATAGTGGTACATAGTATAGAATATGGTGTGTAGTGGTACATAGTATAGATTGTGTTGAAGAGCTGTATAGTGGTACAATGTATAGAATATGGTGTATATTGGTACATATTATAGAACATGGTGTATAGTGGTAAATAGTGGTACATAGTATAGAATGTGGTGTACAGTGTTATATGATATAGAGCTGTATAGTGGTACATAGTATAGAATGTGGTGTATAGTAGTACATAGTATAGAATTTGGTGTAGAGCAGTATAGTGGTACATAGTATAGAATTTGGTGTAGAGCTGTATAGTGGTTCATAGTATAGAATATGGTGTGTAGTGGTACATAGTATAGATTGTGTTGAAGAGCTGTAAAGTGGTACAATGTATAGAATATTGTGTAAAGTGGTACATAGTATAGAATATGGTGTATAGTGGTACATAGTAAAGATTATGGTGTAGAGCTGTATAGTGGTACATAGTACAGAATATGGTGTAGAGCAGTATAGTGGTACATAGTTTAGAATATGGTGTAGAGCCGTTTTGTGGTACATAGTATAGAATATGGTGTATAGAGGTACATAGTATAGAATATGGTGTATAGTGGTACATAGTATGGAATACGTTGTATAGTGGAACATAGTATAGAAAATGGTGTATTGTGGTACATAGTATAGAGTATGGTGTAAAGTGGTACATTGTAAAGAATATTGTGTATAGAGGTACATAGTATAGAATATGGTGTATAGTGGTACTTAGTATAGAATGTGGTGTACAGTGGTACATATTATAGAATGTGGTGTAGAGCTGTATAGTGGTACATAGTATAGAATATTGTTTATAGCTGTATAGTGGTACAAAGTATAAAATGTGGTATATAGTGGTACATATTATAGAATGTGGTGTAGAGCTGTAAAATGGTACATAGTATAGAATGTGGTGTATAGTGTTACATAGTATAGAATATGGTGTATTGTGGTACATAGTATAGAATGTGGTGTAGAGCTGTATAATGGTACATAGTATAGGATGTGGTGTATAGTGGTATATAGTATAGAATATGGTTTATAGAGGTACATAGTATAGAATATGGTGTATATTGGTACATAGTATAGAATATGGTGTATAGTGGTACATAGTATAGAATATTGTTTAGAGCTGTTTAGTGGTACATAATATAGAATGTGGTGTAGAGCTGTATAATGGTACATAGTATAGAATGTGGTGTATAGTGTTACATAGTATAGAATATGGTGTATAGTGGTACATAGTATAGAATGTGTTGTATAGTAGTATATAGTATAGAATATGGTGTAGAGCAGTATAGTGGTACATAGTATAGAATATGGTGTAGAGGTGTATAGTGGTATATAGTATAGAATATGGTGTATAGTTGTAATTAGTATAGAATGTGGTGTAGAGCTGTATAGTGGTTCATAGTATAGAAAATGGTGTATAGTGGTACATAGTATAGAATATGGGGTAGAGCTGTATAGTGGTATATAGTATAGAATATGGTGTATAGTGGTATATAGTATAGAATATGGTGTATACAGGTACATAGTATAGAATATGGTGTATAGAGTTACATAGTATAGAATATGGTGTATAATGGTACATAGTCTAGAATGTGGTGTATATTGGTACATAGAATATGTTGTATAGTGGTACATAGTATAGAATATGGTATAGAGCTCTGTTGTGGTACATAGTATAGAATATGGTGTAGAGCTGTATATTGGTACATAGTATAGAATATGGTGTATAGTGGTACATAGTATATAATGTGGTGTAGAGCTGTATAGTGGTACATAGTATAGAATGTGGTGTATGGAGGTACATAGTATATAATATAGTGTATAGAGGCACATAGTATAGAATATGGTGTATAGTGGTACATAGTATAGAATGTAGTGTATAGTGGTACATAGTATAGAAAGTGGTGTATAGAGGTACATAGTATAGAAGATGATGTATAGTGGTACATAGTCTAGAATATGGTGTATAGTGTTATATAGTCTAGAATATGGTGTATAGTGGTACATAGAAAATGATGTATAGTGGTACATAGTATAGAATGTGGTGTAAAGCTGTATAGTGGTACATAGCATAGAATATGGTGTAAAGGTGTATAGTGGTATATAGTATAGAATTTGGTGTATAGTGTTATATAGTATAGAATATGGTGTATAGAGGTACATAGTATAGAATATGGTGTATAGAGTTACATAGTATAGAATATGGTGTATAATGGTACATAGAATATGGAGTATAGTGGTATATAGTATAGAATGTGGTGTAGAGCTGTATAGTTTTACATAGAATAGAATATGTTGTATAGTGGTACATAGTATAGAATGTGGTGTACAGCTGTATAGTGGTACATAGTATAGAATATGGTGTATAATGGTACATAGTATAGAATGTGGTTTAGAGCTGTATAATGGTACATAGTATAGAATGTGGTATAAAGCTGTATAGTGGTACAAAGTATAGAATATGGTGTATAGTGGTATAAAGTATAGAATATGGTATAGAGCTATATTGTGGTACATAGTATAGAATATGGTGTAGAGCTGTATATTGGTACATAGTTTAGAATATGGTGTAAAGTGGTACATAGTACAGAATGTGGTGTAAAGCTGTATAGTGGTACATAGCATAGAATATGGTGTAAAGGTGTATAGTGGTATATAGTATAGAATTTGGTGTATAGTGTTATATAGTATAGAATATGGTGTATAGAGGTACATAGTATAGAATATGGTGTATAGAGTTACATAGTATAGAATATGGTGTATAATGGTACATAGAATATGGAGTATAGTGGTATATAGTATAGAATGTGGTGTAGAGCTGTATAGTTTTACATAGAATAGAATATGTTGTATAGTGGTACATAGTATAGAATGTGGTGTACAGCTGTATAGTGGTACATAGTATAGAATATGGTGTATAATGGTACATAGTATAGAATGTGGTTTAGAGCTGTATAATGGTACATAGTATAGAATGTGGTATAAAGCTGTATAGTGGTACAAAGTATAGAATATGGTGTATAGTGGTATAAAGTATAGAATATGGTATAGAGCTATATTGTGGTACATAGTATAGAATATGGTGTAGAGCTGTATATTGGTACATAGTTTAGAATATGGTGTAAAGTGGTACATAGTACAGAATGTGGTGTAGAGCTGTATAGTGGTACATAGTATAGAATGTGGTGTATGGTGGTACATAATATAGAATATAGTGTATAGAGGCACATAGTATAGAATATGGTGTATAGTGGTACATAGTATAGAATGTGGTGTATAGTGGTACATAGTATAGAATATGGTGTATAGTGGTACATAGTCTAGAATATGGTGTTTAGTGGTACATAGAATATGATGTATAGTGATACATAGTATAGAATGTGGTGTAAAGCTGTATAATGGTACATAGTATAGAATATTGTGTATAGTGGTACTTAGTATAGAATGTGGTCTATAGTAGTATATAGTATAGAATATGGTGTAGAGCTGTACAGTTGTACATAGTATAGAATGTGGTATAGAGCTGTATAGTGGTACATAGCATAGAATATGCTGTAGAGGTGTATAGTGCTACATAGTATAGAATATGGTGTAAAGTGGTAAATAGTATAGAATATGGTGTATAGAGGTACATAGTATAGAATATGGTGTATAGTGGTACATAGTATAGAATATGGTGCATAGTGCTACATAGTATAGAATATGGTGTATAGTGGTACATAGTATAGAATACGGTGTAGAGTGGTACATAGTATAGAATATGGTGTATAGTGGTTCATAGTATAGAACAGGGCCGTAGCTAGGGTAGTGCGGCAGGTGCCATCGCACAAGGAACCACAGATCAGGGAGCGCAGGTTGGGCCTTCCAAATTTCTATTTATTATCATTCTCGTTTGTAGCTTACTTTTATTTCATCCCCAGCATCGCCTGGCCTCTACTATACATTCCCTGGCCCTTCCCCATGATGCCATGGCCCTTTTTTGGGTGCATTATGTCCCTTTGAAAAATGAGGGAGGGCCAATGCTCTTTCTGGCACAGGGCACCAAAAAGTCCAGTTACGGCTCTGGTAATGAATATGTTGTATAGTGGTACATAGTATAGAATATGGTGTATAGTGGTACATAGCATAGAATATGGTGTACAGTGGTACATAGTCTAGAATGTGGTGTATAGTGGTACATAGAATATGGTGTATAGTGGTACATAGTATAGAATGTGGTGTAGTGCTGTATAGTGGTACATAGTACAGAATATGGTGTATAGTGGTATATAGTATAGAATATGGTGTAGAGCTGTATAGTGGTACATAGTATAGAATATTGGGCCTGATTCAGAGCCGAACACTCTGACCAGAGTGCTCGCTCTGAATCAGGGCCCTCCTCCATTAAAATGGAGCGTCCTCCTGAACGCTCGTATAGCTGTGGGTCACCACCCACAGCATATACGAGTGTGCAACAAGATGGTCGCGATGTTCTTGACCATCGCAACCATCGGACTTGCGAGTGAAACCCTGTGGGCGGGTTTCTCAACCACAAACCCAGGAGTGATTTTGGCTCTATCAGAGCCAAAATCACTCCCACTGCCATCACTAGTGATGTCAGTGGGGCCGGATTGAGACGGTAGGCGTTCCCTTGGGAATGCCTCCGTCTGGCAGGCACACCCCCGGCACGCCCAGTAAAGGGGGCGTGCTGTCAATCAACATCAAAAGCATGCCCTCTTTGCCGCAAGACCCCGAGCGACGGGAAATCTGATGCTCATTGGGTCTCGCGCATGCACACGATGGAGCTCCATCCATCGTGCGCTTGGGCAGTGGGGAACATCGACCCACTTGTGAGCGTACTGCCACTTGCGAGTGGGTCTGAATGACCCCCGTTGTGTATAGTGATACATAGCATAGAATAAGGTGTAGAGCTGTACAGTGGTACATAGTATAGAATATGGTGTATAGTGCTACATAGTATAGTATATGGTGTATAGTGGTACATAGTATAGAATATGGTGTATAGTGGTACACAGTATAGAATATGGTGTATAGAGGTACATAGTATAGAATATGGTGTATATTGGTACATATTATAGAACATGGTGTATAGTGGTACATAGTGGTACATAGTATAGAATGTGGTGTACAGTGGTATATGATATAGAGCTGTATAGTGGTACATAGTATAGAATGTGGTGTATAGTAGTACATAGTATAGAATTTGGTGTAGAGCAGTATAGTGGTACATAGTATAGAATTTGGTGTAGAGCTGTATAGTGGTTCATAGTATAGAATATGGTGTGTAGTGGTACATAGTATAGATTGTGTTGAAGAGCTGTAAAGTGGTACAATGTATAGAATATTGTGTAAAGTGGTACATAGTATAGAATATGGTGTATAGTGGTACATAGTAAAGATTATGGTGTAGAGCTGTATAGTGGTACATAGTACAGAATATGGTGTAGAGCAGTATAGTGGTACATAGTTTAGAATATGGTGTAGAGCCGTTTTGTGGTACATAGTATAGAATATGGTGTATAGTGGTACATAGTATAGCATATGGTGTATAGAGGTAAATATTATAGAATATGGTGTATTGTGGTACATAGTATAGAATATGGTGTATAGTGCTACATAGTATAGTATATGGTGTATAGTGGTACATAGTATAGAATATGGTGTATAGTGGTACATAGTATAGAATATGGTGTATAGAGGTACATAGTATAGAATATGGTGTATATTGGTACATATTATAGAACATGGTGTATAGTGGTACATAGTGGTACATAGTATAGAATGTGGTGTACAGTGGTATATGATATAGAGCTGTAAAGTGGTACATAGTATAGAATGTGGTGTATAGTAGTACATAGTATAGAATTTGGTGTAGAGCAGTATAGTGGTACATAGTAAAGAATTTGGTGTAGAGCTGTATAGTGGTACATAGTATAGAATATGGTGTGTAGTGGTACATAGTATAGATTGTGTTGAAGAGCTGTATAGTGGTACAATGTATAGAATATGGTGTAAAGTGGTACATAGTATAGAATATGGTGTATAGTGGTACATAGTAAAGATTATGGTGTAGAGCTGTATAGTGGTACATAGTACAGAATATGGTGTAGAGCAGTATAGTGGTACACAGTTTAGAATATGGTGTAGAGCCATTTTGTGGTACATAGTATAGAATATGGTGTATAGTGGTACAGAGTATAGAATATGGTGTATAGAGGTAAATATTATAGAATCTGGTGTATTGTGGTACATAGTATAGAATATGTTGTATAGTGCTACATAGTATAGAATGTGTTGTATAATGGTACATAGTATAAAATATGGTGTATAGCGGTATATAGTGTAGAATATGGTATATAGTGGTCCACAGTATAGAATATGGTATATAGAGGTACATAGTATAGAATATGGTGTATAGAGGTATACAGTATAGAATATGGTGTATACTGGTACATAGTATAGAATTTGGTGTAGAGCTGTATTGTGGTACATAGTATAGAATATAGTATAGAGCTGTATTGTGCTTCATTGCATAGAATATGGTGTACAGTGGTACATAGGATAGAAAATGGTGTATAGTTGAACATAGTATAGAATATGGTGTGTATAGTTGTACATAGTATAGAATATGGTGTATAGTGGTACATACTATAGAATATGGTGTATAGAGGTACATAGTATAGAATATGGTGTATTTTGGTACATATTGTAGAACATGGTGTATAGTGGTACATAGTGGTACATAGTATAGAATGTGGTGTACAGTGGTATATGATATAGAGCTGTATAGTGGTACATAGTATAGAATGTGGTGTATAGTAGTACATAGTATAGAATTTGGTTTAGAGCAGTATAGTGGTACATAGTATTGAATTTGGTGTAGAGCTGTATAGTGGTGCATAGTATAGAATATGGTGTGTAGTGGTACATAGTATAGATTGTGTTGAAGAGCTGTATAGTGGTACAATGTATAGAATATGGTGTATATTGGTACATATTATAGAACATGGTGTATAGTGGTACATAGTGGTACATAGTATAGAATGTGGTGTACAGTGGTATATGATATAGAGCTGTATAGTGGTACATAGTATAGAATGTGGTGTATAGTAGTACATAGTATAGAATTTGGTGTAGAGCAGTATAGTGGTACATAGTATAGAATTTGGTGTAGAGCTGTATAGTGGTTCATAGTATAGAATATGGTGTGTAGTGGTACATAGTATAGATTGTGTTGAAGAGCTGTAAAGTGGTACAATGTATAGAATATTGTGTAAAGTGGTACATAGTATAGAATATGGTGTATAGTGGTACATAGTAAAGATTATGGTGTAGAGCTGTATAGTGGTACATAGTACAGAATATGGTGTAGAGCAGTATAGTGGTACATAGTTTAGAAAATGGTGTAGAGCCGTTTTGTGGTACATAGTATAGAATATGGTGTATAGTGGTACATAGTATAGAATATGGTGTATAGAGGTAAATATTTTAGAATATGGTGTATTGTGGTACATAGTATAGAATATGGTGTATAGTGCTACATAGTATAGTATATGGTGTATAGTGGTACATAGTATAGAATATGGTGTATAGTGGTACATAGTATAGAATATGGTGTATAGAGGTACATAGTATAGAATATGGTGTATATTGGTACATATTATAGAACATGGTGTATAGTGGTACATAGTGGTACATAGTATAGAATGTGGTGTACAGTGGTATATGATATAGAGCTGTAAAGTGGTACATAGTATAGAATGTGGTGTATAGTAGTACATAGTATAGAATTTGGTGTAGAGCAGTATAGTGGTACATAGTAAAGAATTTGGTGTAGAGCTGTATAGTGGTACATAGTATAGAATATGGTGTGTAGTGGTACATAATATAGATTGTGTTGAAGAGCTGTATAGTGGTACAATGTATAGAATATGGTGTAAAGTGGTACATAGTATAGAATATGGTGTACAGTGGTACATAGTAAAGATTATGGTGTAGAGCTGTATAGTGGTACATAGTACAGAATATGGTGTAGAGCAGTATAGTGGTACATAGTTTAGAATATGGTGTAGAGCCATTTTGTGGTACATAGTATAGAATATGGTGTATAGTGGTACATAGTATAGAATATGGTGTATAGTGGTACATAGTATAGAATATGGTGTATAGAGGTAAATATTATAGAATATGGTGTATTGTGGTACATAGTATAGAATATGTTGTATAGTGCTACATAGTATAGAATGTGTTGTATAATGGTACATAGTATAAAATATGGTGTATAGCGGTATATAGTGTAGAATATGGTATATAGTGGTCCACAGTATAGAATATGGTATATAGAGGTACATAGTATAGAATATGGTGTATAGAGGTATACAGTATAGAATATGGTGTATACTGGTACATAGTATAGAATTTGGTGTAGAGCTGTATTGTGGTACATAGTATAGAATATAGTATAGAGCTGTATTGTGCTTCATTGCATAGAATACGGTGTACAGTGGTACATAGGATAGAAAATGGTGTATAGAGGAACATAGTATAGAATATGGTGTGTATAGTTGTACATAGTATAGAATATGGTGTATAGTGGTACATACTATAGAATATGGTGTAAAGAGGTAAATATTATAGAATATGGTGTATATTGGTACATATTGTAGAACATGGTGTATAGTGGTACATAGTGGTACATAGTATAGAATGTGGTGTACAGTGGTATATGATATAGAGCTGTATAGTGGTACATAGTATAGAATGTGGTGTATAGTAGTACATAGTATAGAATTTGGTTTAGAGCAGTATAGTGGTACATAGTATAGAATTTGGTGTAGAGCTGTATAGTGGTACATAGTATAGAATATGGTGTGTAGTGGTACATAGTATAGATTGTGTTGAAGAGCTGTATAGTGGTACAATGTATAGAATATGGTGTAAAGTGGTACATAGTATAGAATATGGTGTATAGTGGTACATAGTAAAGATTATGGTGTAGAGCTGTATAGTGGTACATTGTACAGAATATGGTGTAGAGCAGTATAGTGGTACATAGTTTAGAATATGGTGTAGAGCCGTTTTGTGGTACATAGTATAGAATATGGTGTATAGTGGTACATAGTATAGAATATGGTGTATAGAGGTAAATATTATAGAATATGGTGTATTGTGGTACATAGTATAGAATGTGTTGTATAGTGGTACATAGTATAAAATATGGTGTATAGCGGTATATAGTGTAGAATATGGTATATAGTGGTTCATAGTATAGAATATGGTGTATAGTGGTATACAGTTTAGAAAATGGGGTAGAGCTGTATAGTTGTATATAGTATAGAATATGGTGTATAGTGGTAAATAGTATAGAATATGGTGTATAGAGGTAAATATTATAGAATATGGTGTATTGTGGTACATAGTATAGAATATGGTGTATAGTGCTACAAAGTATAGAATGTGTTGTATAGAGGTACATAGTATAGAATAAGGTGTATAGAGGTATATAGAATAGAATATGGTGTATAGTGGTACATAGTATAGAATTTGGTGTAGACCTGTATAGTGGTACATAGTATAGAATATGGTGTAGAGCTGTATTGTGGTACATAGTATAGAATATGGTATAGAGCTGTATTGTTCTACATTGCATAGAATATGGTGTACAGTGGTACATAGTACAGAAAATGGTGTATAGAGGTACATAGTATAGAATATGGTGTGTATAGTGGTACATAGTATAGAATATGGTGTATAGTGGTACATAGTATAGAATATGGTGTATTGTGATACATAGTATAGAATATGGTGTATAGTGGTACATAGTATAGAATATGGTGTATAGAGGTACACAGTATAGAATGTGGTGTAGAGCTATATAGTGGTACATAGTATAGAATATGGTGTATAGAGGAACATAGTATAGAATGTGGTGTAGAGATGTATAGTGGTACATATTATAGAATATGGTGTATTGTGGTACATAGTATAGAATATGTTGTATAGTCGTACATAGTATAGAATATGGTGTATAGAGGTACATAGAGTAGAATATGGTGTATAGTGCTACATAGTATAGAATGTGTTGTATAGTGGTACATAGTATAAAATATGGTGTATAGCGGAATATAGTATAGATTATGGTATATAGAGGTAAATAGTATAGAAAATGGTGTATAGAGGTACATAGAATAGAATATGGTGTGTATAGTGGTACATAGTATAGAATATGGTGTATTGTGATACATAGTATAGAATATTGTGTATAGTGGTACATAGTATAGAATATGGTGTATAGAGGTACATAGTATAGAATATGGTGTATAGTGGTACATAGTATAGAATGTGGTGTATAGTGGTACATAGTATAGAATTTGTTGTAGAGCTATATAGAGGTACATAGTATAGAATATGGTGTATAGAGGAATATAGTATAGAATGTGGTGTAGAGATGTATAGTGGTACATAGTATAGAATATGGTGTATTGTGTTACATAGTATAGAATATGGTGTATAGTAGTACAAAGTATAGAATATGGTGTATAGAGGTACATAGTATAGAATATGGTGTATAGTGCTACATAGTATACAATGTGTTGTATAGTGGTACATAGTATAAAATATGGTGTATAGCGGAATATAGTATAGAATATGGCATATAGTTGTAAATAGTATAGAGTATGGTGTATTGTTGTACATAGTATAGAATATTGTGTATAGTGGAACACAGTATAGAATATGGTGTATAGATGTGCATAGTATAGAATATGGTGTATAGTGCTACATAGTATAGAATGTGGTGTATAGTGGTACATAGTATAAATTATGGTGTATAGTGGTACATAGTATATTATTTGGTGTAGAGCTGTTTAATGGTACATAGTATAGAATGTGGTGTATAGTGTTACATTTAATAGAAAATGGTGTATAGTGGTACATAGTATAGAATGTGGTGTATAGTAGTATATAGTATAGCATATGGAGTAGAGCTGTATAGTGGTACATAGTATAGAATATGGTGTAGAGGTGAACAGTGGTACATAGTATAGAATATGATGTATAGTGGTACATAGTATAGAATGTGGTGTAGAGCTGTATAGTGGTACATAGTATAGAATATGGTGTATTGTGCTACATAGTATAGAATGTGGTGTATAGTGGTACATAGTATAAATTATGGTGTATAGAGGTACATAGTATAGAATATGGGGTGAGCTGTATAGTTGTTTATAGTAAAGAATATGGTTTATAGTGGTACATAGTAAAGAATATGGTTTATTGTGGTACATAGTATAGAATGTGGTGTATAGGGCTACATAGTATAGAATATGCTGTATAGTGGTAAATAGTATAGCATGTGATGTATAGTAGTATATAGTATAGAATATGGTGTAGAGCTGTATAGTGGTACATAGTATAGAATATTGTGTAGAGAGGAACATAGTATAGAATGTGGTGTAGAGATGTATAGTGGTACATAGTATAGAATATGGTGTATTGTGGTACATAGTATAGTATATGGTGTATAGTCGTACATAGTATAGAATATGGTGTATAGAGGTACATAGTATAGAATATGGTGTATAGTGCTACATATTATAGAATGTGTTGTATTGTGGTACATAGTATAAAATTTGGTGTAAAGCGGAATATAGTAAGCAATATGGTATATTGGTAAATAGTATAGAAAATGGTGTATAGAGGTACATAGTATAGAATATGGTGTGTATAGTGGTACATAGTATAGAATATGGTGTATAGTGGTACATAGTATAGAATATGGTGTATTGTGATACATAGTATAGAATATGGTGTATAGTGGTACATAGTATAGAATATGGTGTATAGAGGTACATAGTATAGAATATGATGTATAGTGGTACAAAGTATAGAATGTGGTGTATAGCGGTACATAGTATAGTATTTGGTGTAGAGCTATATATTGGTACATAGTATAGAATATGGTGTATAGAGGAACATAGTATAGAATGTGGTGTAGAGATGTATACTGGTACATAGTATAGAATATGGTGTATAGAGGTACATAGTATAGAATATGGTGTATAGTGCTACATAGTATAGAATGTGTTGTATAGTGGTACATAGTATAAAATATGGTGTATAGCGGAATATAGTATAGAATATGTTATATAGTTGTAAATAGTATAGAATATGGTGTATTGTTGTACTTAGTATAGAATATGGTGTATAGATGTACAAAGTATAGAATATGGTGTATAGTGCTACATAGTATAGAATGTGGTGTATAGTGGTACATAGTATAAATTATGGTGTATAGAGGTACATAGTATAGAATATGGTGAATAGTGGTACATAGTCTAGAATGTGGGGTATAGTGGTACATAGAATATGATGTATAGTGGTACTTAGTATAGAATGTGGTGTAGAGCTGTATCGTGGTACATAGTATAGAATATGGTGTATAGTGGTACATATTATAGAATGTGGTGTAGAGCTGTATAATGGTACATAGTATAGAATGTGGTGTATAGTGGTACATAGTATAGAATATGGTGTATAGTGGTACATATTATAGAATGTGGTATAAAGCTGTATAATGGTACATAGTATAGAATATGGTGTATAGAGGTTCAAAGTATAGAATATGGTGTATCGTGGGACATTGTATAGAATGTGGTGTAGAGCTGTATAGTGGTAAATAGTATAGAATGTGGTGTATAGTGGTACATAGTATAGAACATAGTGTATAGAGGTACAAAGTATAGAATATGGTGTATAGTGGTACATAGTATAGAATGTGGTGTATAGTGAGTGGTACATAGTATAGAATAAGGTGTATAGAGGTACATAGTATAGAATATGGTGTATAGAGGTACATAGTAAAGAATATGGTGTATAGTGGTACATAGTCTTGAATATGGTGTATAGTGGTACATAGTATAGAATGTGGTGTTGAGCTGTATAGTGGTACATAGTATAGAATATGGTGTATAGTGGTACATAGTATAGAATGTGGTGTAGAGCTGTGTAGTGGTATAAAGTATAGAATGTGGTATATAAATGCACGTTTTAGGCCAAAATGCATTGAAAGCAATGGAAACACAAAAGCGCATACTTTGTGTTATCTCCTCTTGTAGCAAACACAGACAGCTCAAAATTTCACTGGATGTGTTGAAGACCAAAACCCACAAATGTGATGTGAAATCGTTTTTCTCCCATGTTGCGTTTAAGAGAAAACAGCAAATGCAAGTTATATGCCAAAATGCATTGAAAGCAATGGAAACAACAAAAGTGCATACTTTGTGATATCTCCTCTTGTAGCAAACACAGACAGCTCAAAATTTCACTGGATGTGTTGAAGACCAAGACCACAAATGTGATGTGAAATGGTTTTTCTCCCATGTTGCGTTTAAGAGAAAACAGCAAATGCAAGATTTAGGCCAAAATGCATTGAAAGCAATGGAAATAACAAAAGCGCATACTTTGTGATATCTCCTCTTGTAGCAAACACAGACAGCTCAAAATGTCACTGGATGTGTTGAAGACCAAGACCCACAAATGTGATGTGAAATGGTTTTTCTCCCATGTTGCGTTTAAGAGAAAACAGCAAATGCACGTTTTAGGCCAAAATGCATTGAAAGCAATGGAAACAACAAAAGCGCATACTTTGTGTTATCTCCTCTTGTAGCAAACACAGACAGCTCAAAATTACACTGGATGTGTTGAAGACCAAGACCCACAAATGTGATGTGAAATGGTTTTTCTCCCATGTTGCGTTTAAGAGAAAACAGCAAATGCACGTTTTAGGCCAAAATGCATTGAAAGCAATGGAAACAACAAAATTGCACACTTTGTGATATCTCCTCTTGTAGCAAACACAGACAGCTCAAAATGTCACTGGATGTGTTGAAGACCCAGACCCACAAATGTGATGTGAAATGGTTTTTCTCCCATGTTGCGTTTAAGAGAAAACAGCAAATGCACGTTTTAGGCCAAAATGCATTGAAAGCAATGGAAACACAAAAGCGCATACTTTGTGTTATCTCCTCTTGTAGCAAACACAGACAGCTCAAAATTTCACTGGATGTGTTGAAGACCAAGACCCACAAATGTGATGTGAAATGGTTTTTCTCCCATGTTGCGTTTAAGAGAAAACAGCAAATGCAAGTTTTAGGCCAAAATGCATTGAAAGCAATGGAAATAACAAAAGCGCATACTTTGTGATATCTCCTCTTGTAGCAAACACAGACAGCTCAAAATTTCACTGGATGTGTTGAAGAACAAGACCAACAAATGTGATGTGAAATGGTTTTTCTCCCATGTTGCATTTAAGAGAAAACAGCAAATGCACGTTTTAGGCCAAAATGCATTGAAAGCAATGAAAACAACAAAAGCGCATACTTTGTGATATCTCCTCTTGTAGCAAACACAGACAGCTCAAAATTTCACTGGATGTGTTGAATACCAAGACCCACAAATGTGATGTGAAATGGTTTTTCTCCCATGTTGCATTTAAGAGAAAACAGCAAATGCACGTTTTAGGCCAAAATGCATTGAAAGCAATGGAAATAACAAAAGCGCATACTTTGTGATATCTCCTCTTGTAGCAAACACAGACAGCTCAAAATGTCACTGGATGTGTTGAAGACCAAGACCCACAAATGTGATGTGAAATGGTTTTTCTCCCATGTTGCGTTTAAGAGAAAACAGCAATTATATACTATGTACCACTGTATACCATATTCTATACTATGTACCACTATACACCACATTCTAGGCTATGTACCACTATACACCATATTCTATACTAAGTACCACTATTCACCACATTCTATACTATGTACCATTATACAGCTCTAAATCACATTCTATACTATGTACCACTATACACCACATTCTATACTATGTACCATTATACAGCTCTACACCACATTCTATAATATGTACCACTATACACCATATTCTATACTATGTACAACTATACAGCTCTACACCACATTCTATACTATGTACCACTATACACCATATTCTATGTACCATTATACCCCACATTCTAGACTAAGTACCACTATACACCATATTCTATACTATGTACTTCTATACACCATATTCTATACTATGTACCACTATACACCATATTCTATACTATGTATCACAATACACCATATTCTATACTGTGTACCACTATACACCATATTCTATACTATGTATCACAATACACCATATTCTATACTGTGTACCACTATACACCATATTCTATACTATGTACCACAATACACACCATATTCTATACTATGTACTGCTATACACCATTTTCTTTACTATGTACCACTATACACCATATACTATGCTATGTAACACAATACAGCTCTACACCATATTCTATACTATTTACCATTATACAGCACTACACAATATTCTATACTATGTACCACTTTACAGGTCTACACCAAATTCTATACTATGTACCACTATTCACCATATTCTATACTATGTACCACTATACAGCTCTACACCACATTCTGTACTATATACCACTATACACCATATTCTATACTATGTAGCACTATACACAATACTCTATACTATGCAGCACTGTACAGCTATTCACCATATTCTATACTATATACCACTATACACCCTATTGTATACTATGTACCACTATACAGCTCTACACCATATTCTATTCTATGTACCACTATACAGCTCTACACCACATTCTATACTATGTACCACTATACACCATATTCTATAGTATGTAGCACTATATACCACATTCTATACTTTATACCACTACACAGCTCTACACCACATTCTATACTATGTACCACTATACACCATATTCTATACTATGTACCACTATACAGCTCAACACCACATTCTATACTATGTACCACTATACACCATATTCAAGACTATGTACCACTATAAACCATATTCTATACTATGTACCTCTATACACCATATTCTATACTATGTACCTCTATACACCTTATTCTATACTATGTACCACTCAATATACACCACATTCTATACTATGTACCACTATACACCATATTCTATACTTTGTACCTCTATACACTATGTTCTATACTATGTACCACTATACACCACATTCTATACTATTTACCACTATACAGCTCTACACCACATTCTATACAATGTACCACGATACACCATATTCTATACTTTGAACCTCTATACACCATATTCTATACTATGTACCATTATACAGCTTTATACCACATTCTATAATATGTACTACTATACACCACATTCTATACTATAAACCACTATACAGCTCTACACAACATTCTATACTATGTACCACTATACACCATATTCTATACAATGTACCACTATATACCACATTCTATACTATGTACCACTATACAGCTCTACACCAAATTCTATTCTATGTACCACTATACAACACATTCTATACTATTTACCACTATACACCATATTCTATACTATAAACCACTATACAGCTCTACACAACATTCTATACTAAGTACCATTATACACCATATTCTATAAAAAGTAACACTATACACCACATTCTATACTATGTACCACTATACAGCTCTACACCATATTCTTTACTATCTAACACTATACACCTCTACACCATATTCTATACTATTTACCACTATACAGCTCTATTCCACTTTCTATACTATGTACCACTGTACAGCTCTACACCATATTCTATACTATATACTACTATACACCACATTCTTTACTAAGTACCACTATACACCATATTCTATACTATGTAGCACTATATACCACATTCTGTACTATATACCACTACACAGCTCTACACCACATTCTATACTATGTACCACTATACAGCTCTACACCACATTCTATTCTATGTACCACTATACACCATATTTAAGACTATGTACCACTATACACCATATTCTATACTATGTACCTCTATACTCCATATTCTATACTATGTACCTCTATACACCATATTCTATACTATGTACCACTCACTATACACCACATTCTATACTATGTACCACTATACACCATATTCTATACTTTGTACCTCTATTCACTATGTTCTATACTATGTACCACTATACACCACATTCTATGCAATTTACCACTTTTCAGCTCTACACCATATTCTATACTATGTACCATTATACAGCTTTACACCACATTCTATAATATGTACTACTATACACCACATTATATACTATAAACCACTATACAGCTCTACACAACATTCTATACTATGTATGACTATACACCATATTCTATACTATGTACCATTATACAGCTTTACACCACATTCTATAATATGTACTACTATACACCACATTCTATACTATAAACCACTATACAGCTCTACACAACATTCTATACTATGTACCACTATACACCATATTCTATACTATATACCACTATATACCACATTCTATACTATGTACCACTATACAGCTCTACATCAAATTCTATACTATGTACAACTATACAACACATTCTATACTATTTACCACTATACACCATATTCTATACTATAAACCACTATACAGCTCGACACAACATTCTATACTATGTACCACTATACACCATATTCTATACTATGTACCTCTATACACCATAATTTATACTATGTACCACTAAACACCATATTCTATACTATGTAGCACTATACACCTTATTCTATACTATGTACCTCTACACAATATTCTATTCTATGTACCACAATACACCATATTCTATACTATGTACCTCTTTACACCATATTCTATACTATGTACCACTATACTGTTCTACACCATATTCTATACAATGTACCACTATACAGTTCTTCACCATATTATTTACTCTGTACCACTATACACCATACTCTATACTATGTACCACTGTACACCATATTCTATACTATGAACCACTATACACCACATTCTATACTATGTACCACTATACAGCTCTACAACACATTCTATACTATGTACCACTATACACCACATTCTATACTATGTACCACTATACAGCTCTACAACACATTCTATACTATGTACTACTATACACCACATTCTATACTATGTACCACTATACAGCTCTACACCATATACCACTATACACAACATTCTATACTATGTACCACTACACCACACTCTATACTATGTACCACTATACACTATATTCTATACTATGTACCACTATACAACACATTCTATACTATTTACCACTATACACAATATTCTATACTATAAACCACTATACAGCTTTACACAACATTCTATACTATGTACCATATTCTATACTATGTACCTCTATACACCATATTCTATACTATGTACCACTATACACCATATTCTATACTATGTACCACAATACACCACATTCTATACTATGTACCACTATACACCATATTCTATACTATTTACCACTATACAGCTCTACACCATATTCTATACTATGTACCACAGTAGAGCTCTATTCGATATTCTATACTATATAAAACTATACACCATATTCTATACTATGTACCACTATACAGCTTTATATCACATTCTATACTATGTACCATTTTACAGCTCTAAACCACATTCTATACTATGTACCACTATACACCATATTCTATACTATGTACCACTATACAGCTCTACAGCACATTCTATACTATGTACCACTATACACCATATTCTATACTATGTACCACAATACAGCTCTACACCATATTCTATACTATGTACAACTATACAGCTCTACACCATATTCTATACTATGTACCACTGTACACCATATTCTATACTATGAACCACTATACACCACTTTCTATACTATGTACCATTATACAGCTCTACAACACATTCTATACTATGTACCACTATACACCATATTCTATACTATGTACCACTATACAGCTCTACACCACATTCTATACTATGTCCAACTATACAGCTCTACACTGTATTCTATACTATGTACTACTATACACCACATTCTATACTATCTACCACTATACAGCTCTACACCATATACCACTATACACCACATTCTATACTATGTACCACTACACCACACTCTATACTATGTACCACTATGCACCACTATACACCACATTCTATACTATGTACCACTATACACCATAATCTATACTATGTACCTCTAAACACCATATTTTATACTATGTACCACTATACACCATATGCTATACTATGTACCACTATACAGCTCTACACCACATTCTATACTATGTACAACTATACACCATATTCTATACTATGTACCTCTATACACCATTTTCTATACTATGTACCATTATACAGCATTATACAACATTCTATAATATGTACTACTATACACCACATTCTATACTATAAACCACTATACAGCTCTACACAACATTCTATACTATGTACCACTATACACGATATTCTATACTATGTACCACTATATACCACATTCTATACTATAAACCACTCTACAGCTCTACACAACATTCTATACTATGTACCACTATACACCATATTCTATAAAATGTAACACTATAGACCACATTCTATACTATATACCACTATACACCATATTCTTAACTTTGTACCTCTATACATTATGTTCTATACTATGTACCACTATATACCACATTCTATACTATATACAACTATTCAGCTCTACCCCATATTCTATACTCTGTACCACTATACACCATATTCTATACTATGAACCACTATACAGCTCTACACCATATTCTATACTATCTACCACTATACACCTCTACACCATATTCTATGCTATGTACCACTATACAGCTCTATTCCACTTTCTATACTATGTACCACTGTACAGCTCTACACCATATTCTATACTATATACCACTATACACCACATTTTATACTAAGTACCACTATACACCATATTCTATACTATGTAGCACTACATACCACATTCTATACTATATACCACTACACAGCTCTTCACCATATTCTATACTATGTACCACTATACACCATATTCTATACTATGTACCACTATACAGCTCAACAACACATTCTATACTATGTACAACTATACACCATATTCAAGACTATGTACCACTATACACCATATTCTATACTATGTACCTCTATACACCATATTCTATACTATGTACCTCTATACACCATATTCTATACTATGTACCACTCACTATATGCCACATTTTATACTATGTACCACTATGCACCATATTCTATACTTTGTACCTCTATACATTATGTTCTTTACTATGTACCACTATACACCACATTCTATACTTTGTACCACTATACAGCTCTACACAACATTCTATACTATGTACCACTATACACTATATTCTATACTATGTACCACTATACACCACATTCTATACTATGTACCACTATACAGCTCTACACCAAATTCTATACTATGTACCACGATACAAAACATTCTATACTATTTACCACTATACACAATATTCTATACTATGTTGTGTAATTCTATATGTTGTGTAAAGCTATACTACAGCTTTACACAACATTCTATACTATGTACCATATTCTATACTATGTACCTCTATACACCATATTCTATACTATGTACCACTATACACCATATTCTATACTATGTACTACAATACACCACATTCTATACTATGTACCACTATACACCATATTCTATACTATTTACCACTATACAGCTCTACACCATATTCTATACTATGTACCACAGTAGAGCTCTATACCATATTCTATACTATAAACCACTATACAGCTCGACACAACATTCTATACTATGTACCACTATACACCATATTCTATACTATGTACCTCTATACACCATAATTTATACTATGTACCACTAAACACCATATTCTATACTATGTAGCACTATACACCTTATTCTATACTATGTACCTCTATACACCATATTCTATTCTATGTACCACAATACACCATATTCTATACTATGTACCTCTTTACACCATATTCTATACTATGTACCACTATACTGTTCTACACCATATTCTATACAATGTACCACTATACAGCTCTTCACCATATTATTTACTCTGTACCACTATACACCATACTCTATACTATGTACCACTGTACACCATATTCTATACTATGAACCACTATACACCACATTCTATACTATGTACCACTATACAGCTCTACAACACATTCTATACTATGTACCACTATACACCACATTCTATACTATGTACCACTATACAGCTCTACACCACATTCTATACTATGTACTACTATACACCACATTCTATACTATGTACCACTATACAGCTCTACACCATATACCACTATACACAACATTCTATACTATGTACCACTACACCACACTCTATACTATGTACCACTATACACTATATTCTATACTATGTACCACTATACAACACATTCTATACTATTTACCACTATACACAATATTCTATACTATAAACCACTATACAGCTTTACACAACATTCTATACTATGTACCATATTCTATACTATGTACCTCTATACACCATATTCTATACTATGTACCACTATACACCATATTCTATACTATGTACCACAATACACCACATTCTATACTATGTACCACTATACACCATATTCTATACTATTTACCACTATACAGCTCTACACCATATTCTATACTATGTACCACAGTAGAGCTCTATTCGATATTCTATACTATATAAAACTATACACCATATTCTATACTATGTACCACTATACAGCTTTATATCACATTCTATACTATGTACCATTATACAGCTCTAAACCACATTCTATACTATGTACCACTATACACCATATTCTATACTATGTACCACTATACAGCTCTACACCACATTCTATACTATGTACCACTATACACCATATTCTATACTATGTACCACAATACAGCTCTACACCATATTCTATACTATGTACAACTATACAGCTCTACACCATATTCTATACTATGTACCACTGTACACCATATTCTATACTATGAACCACTATACACCACTTTCTATACTATGTACCACTATACAGCTCTACAACACATTCTATACTATGTACCACTATACACCATATTCTATACTATGTACCACTATACAGCTCTACACCACATTCTATACTATGTCCAACTATACAGCTCTACACCGTATTCTATACTATGTACTACTATACACCACATTCTATACTATCTACCACTATACAGCTCTACACCATATACCACTATACACCACATTCTATACTATGTACCACTACACCACACTCTATACTATGTACCACTATGCACCACTATACACCACATTCTATACTATGTACCACTATACACCATAATCTATACTATGTACCTCTAAACACCATATTTTATACTATGTACCACTATACACCATATGCTATACTATGTACCACTATACAGCTCTACACCACATTCTATACTATGTACAACTATACACCATATTCTATACTATGTACCTCTATACACCATTTTCTATACTATGTACCATTATACAGCATTATACAACATTCTATAATATGTACTACTATACACCACATTCTATACTATAAACCACTATACAGCTCTACACAACATTCTATACTATGTACCACTATACACGATATTCTATACTATGTACCACTATATACCACATTCTATACTATAAACCACTCTACAGCTCTACACAACATTCTATACTATGTACCACTATACACCATATTCTATAAAATGTAACACTATAGACCACATTCTATACTATATACCACTATACACCATATTCTTAACTTTGTACCTCTATACATTATGTTCTATACCATGTACCACTATATACCACATTCTATACTATATACAACTATTCAGCTCTACCCCATATTCTATACTCTGTACCACTATACACCATATTCTATACTATGAACCACTATACAGCTCTACACCATATTCTATACTATCTACCACTATACACCTCTACACCATATTCTATGCTATGTACCACTATACAGCTCTATTCCACTTTCTATACTATGTACCACTGTACAGCTCTACACCATATTCTATACTATATACCACTATACACCCCATTTTCTACTAAGTACCACTATACACCATATTCTATACTATGTAGCACTACATACCACATTCTATACTATATACCACTACACAGCTCTTCACCATATTCTATACTATGTACCACTATACACCATATTCTATACTATGTACCACTATACAGCTCAACAACACATTCTATACTATGTACAACTATACACCATATTCAAGACTATGTACCACTATACACCATATTCTATACTATGTACCTCTATACACCATATTCTATACTATGTACCTCTATACACCATATTCTATACTATGTACCACTCACTATATGCCACATTTTATACTATGTACCACTATGCACCATATTCTATACTTTGTACCTCTATACATTATGTTCTTTACTATGTACCACTATACACCACATTCTATACTATGTACCACTATACAGCTCTACACCACATTCTATACTATGTACCACTATACACCATATTCTATACTATGTACCTCTATACACCATATTCTATACTATGTACCATTATACAGCTTTATACCACATTCTATAATATGTACCACTATACACCACATTCTATACTATAAACCACTATACAGCTCTACACATCATTCTATACTATGTACCACTATACACTATATTCTATACTATGTACCACTATACACCACATTCTATACTATGTACCACTATACAGCTCTACACCAAATTCTATACTATGTACCACGATACAACACATTCTATACTATTTACCACTATACACAATATTCTATACTATAAACCACTATACAGCTTTACACAACATTCTATACTATGTACCATATTCTATACTATGTACCTCTATACACCATATTCTATACTATGTACCACTATACACCATATTCTATACTATGTACTACAATACACCACATTCTATACTATGTACCACTATACACCATATTCTATACTATGTACCACAATACAGCTCTACACCATATTCTATACTATGTACAACTATACAGCTCTACACCATATTCTATACTATGTACCACTGTACACCATATTCTATACTATGAACCACTATACACCACTTTCTATACTATGTACCACTATACAGCTCTACAACACATTCTATACTATGTACCACTATACACCATATTCTATACTATGTACCACTATACAGCTCTACACCACATTCTATACTATGTACCACAGTAGAGCTCTATACCATATTCTATACTATATAAAACTATACACCATATTCTATACTATGTACCACTATACAGCTTTATATCACATTCTATACTATGTACCATTATACAGCTCTAAACCACATTCTATACTATGTACCACTATACACCATATTCTATACTATGTACCACTATACAGCTCTACACCATATTCTATACTATGTACCACTGTACACCATATTCTATACTATGAACCACTATACACCACATTCTATACTATGTACCACTATACAGCTCTACAACACATTCTATACTATGTACCACTATACACCATATTCTATACTATGTACCACTATACAGCTCTACACCACATTCTATACTATGTCCAACTATACAGCTCTACACCGTATTCTATACTATGTACTACTATACACCACATTCTATACTATGTACCACTATACAGCTCTACACCATATACCACTATACACCACATTCTATACTATGTACCACTACACCACACTCTATACTATGTACCACTATGCACCACTATACACCACATTCTATACTATGTACCTCTGAACACCATATTTTATACTATGTACCACTATACACCATATGCTATTCTATGTACCACTATACAGCTCTACACCACATTCTATACTATGTACAACTATACACCATATTCTATACTATGTACCTCTATACACCATATTCTATACTATGTACCATTATACAGCTTTATACAACATTCTATAATATGTACTACTATACACCACATTCTATACTATAAACCACTATACAGCTCTACACAACATTCTATACTATGTACCACTATACACGATATTCTATACTATGTACCACTATATACCACATTCTATACTATAAACCACTCTACAGCTCTACACAACATTCTATACTATGTACCACTATACACCATATTCTATAAAATGTAACAATATAGACCACATTCTATACTATATACCACTATACACCATATTATTAACTTTGTACCTCTATACATTATGTTCTATACTATGTACCACTATATACCACATTCTATACTATGTACTACTATACAGCTCTACACAATATTCTATACTATGTACCACTATACATCTCTACACCACATTCTATACTATGTACCACTGTACACCATATTCTTTACTATGTACCACTATACACCACTTTCTATACTATGTACCACTATACAACATATTCTATACTTTGTAATTCTATACACCATATTCTATACTATGTACCACTATACACCACATTCTATACTATGTACCATTATACAGCTCTACACCACATTCTATATTATGTACCACTATACACCACATTCTATACTATGTACCACTATACAGCTCTACACCACATTCTATACTATGCGCCACTAAACACCATATTCTATGTACCACTATACACCACATTCTAGACTATGTCTGACTATACACCATATTCTACACTATGTACCTCTATACACCATATTCTATACTATGTACCACTATACACCATATTTTATACTATGTACCACAAAACACCATATTCTATACTATGTACCACTATACACCACATTCTATACTATGTACCACTATACAGCTCTACACCACATTCTATACTATGTACCACTAAACACCATATTCTATGTACCACTATACACCACATTCTAGACTATGTACCACTATACAACATATTATATACTATGTAATTCTATACACCATATTCTATACTATGTACCACTATACACAACATTCTATACTATGTACCATTATACAGCTCTACACCACATTCTATATTATGTACCACTATACACCACATTCTTTACTATGTACCACTATACAGCTCTACACCACATTCTATACTATGTACCACTAAACACCATATTCTATGTACCACTATACACCACATTCTAGACTATGTTTGACTATATACCATATTCTATACTATGTACCTCTATACACCATCATTTATACTATGTACCACTATACACCACATTCTATACTATGTGGCACTATACACCTTATTCTATACTATGTACCTCTATACAGCTCTTCACCATATTATTTACTCTGTACCACTATACACCATACTCTATACTATGTACCACTTTACACCATATTCTATACTATGTACCACTATACACCACATTCTATACAATGTACCTCTATACACCATATTCTATATTATGTACCTCTATACACCATATTCTATACTATATACCACTATACTCTATATTCTATACAATGTACCACTATACACCATATTCTATACTATATACAACTATTCAGCTCTACCCCATATTCTATACTTTGTACCACTATACATCATATTCTATACTATGAACCACTATACAGCTCTACACCATATTCTATACTATCTACCACTATACACCTCTACACCATATTCTATGCTATGTACCACTATACAGCTCTATTCCACTTTCTATACTATGTACCACTGTACAGCTCTACCCCATATTCTATACTATATACCACTATACACCACATTCTATACTAAGTACCACTATACACCATATTCTATACTATGTAGCACTACATACCACATTCTATACTATATACCACTACACAGCTCTTCACCACATTCTATACTATGTACCACTATACACCATATTCTATACTATGTACCACTATACAGCTCAACAACACATTCTATACTATGTACAACTATACACCATATTCAAGACTATGTACCACTATACACCATATTCTATACTATGTACCTCTATACACCATATTCTATACTATGTACCTCTATACACCATATTCTATACTATGTACCTCTCACTATACACCACATTTTATACTATGTA
The DNA here is from genome assembly GCA_031769625.1 of Taudactylus pleione. Taxonomy (NCBI): domain Eukaryota; kingdom Metazoa; phylum Chordata; class Amphibia; order Anura; family Myobatrachidae; genus Taudactylus; species Taudactylus pleione. Next base: position 93,954 of record JAUIMM010003499.1, read on the forward strand.
CCACTATGCACCATATTCTATACTTTGTACCTCTATACACTATGTTCTTTACTATGTACCACTATACACCACATTCTATACTATGTACCACTATACAGCTCTACACCACATTCTATACTATGTACCACTATACACCATATTCTATACTATGTACCTCTGTACACCATATTCTATACTATGTACCATTATACAGCTTTATACCACATTCTATAATAGGTACCACTATACACCACATTCTATACTATAAACCACTATACAGCTCTACACAACATTCTATACTATGTACCACTATACACCATATTCTATACTATGTACCACTATACACCACATTCTATGCTATGTACCACTATACAGCTCTACACCAAATTCTATACTATGTACCACTATACAACACATTCTATACTATTTACCACTATACACAATATTCTATACTTTAAACCACTATACAGCTCTACACAACATTCTATACTATGTACCATATTCTATACTATGTACCTCTATACACCATATTCTATACTATGTACCACAATACACCACATACTATACTATGTACCACTATACACCATATTCTATACAATATACCACTATACACCATATTCTATACTATATACAACTATTCAGCTCTACCCCATATTCTATACTATGTAACACTATACACCATATTCTATACTATGAACCACTATACAGCTCTACACCATATTCTATACTATCTACCACTATAAACCTCTACCCCATATTCTATGCTATGTACCACTATACAGCTCTATTCCACTTTCTATACTATGTACCACTGTACAGCTCTACACCATATTCTATACTATATACTACTATACACCACATTCTATACTAAATACCACTATACACCATATTCTATAGTATGTAGCACTATATACCACATTCTATACTTTATACCACTACACAGCTCTACACCACATTCTATACTATGTACCACTATACACCATATTCTATGTACCACTATACAGCTCAACACCACATTCTATACTATGTACCACTATACACCATATTCTATACTATGTACCTCTATACACCATATTCTATACTATGTACCTCTATACACCTTATTCTATACTATGTACCACTCACTATACACCTCATTCTATACTATGTACCACTATA